>JARYHS010013718.1:0-16815 GCA_031002005.1 Vandiemenella viatica | reverse complement strand
AATAAATCAAAATGGCAGTAATATATGGAAATAGAATTTACTTAGGAAAGAAAGATTGATTTTAAATTTATTTTTGATAAAATATTAAAATCTAAATAATTATAAATTTATTTTTGCACATCCGCTTCCGTAAAACATCAGCATCCACGGATGTCAAGCACTGAACATCCGCATCAGAAAAATTTGACATCCACAACAACCCTAGTAGGAAGTTATAATAATTAAATGTCAGCGTCAGAAAGAATGGTTGAGGGATAAATCTTTTGCACGTTTCCTTAAATGTTTGAATTTTAGAATGCTATTACAGTACATTGCGGAGAAACCTTTCTAAATGAGCCTCTTTGTTCACTCCTGGCAGCCGGATGGATGTGGCTTCGAATCCCGCTCCGGTCATCGTGATTTTGGTTTCTCATGGCGTCCTAAAAATCACTCCGGTTGGATGACGACATGGTTTCTTCAAAAGCCATGGGCGAATTCTATCCCTTTCCTTTTACCTAGCGATCTTCCGGCTCTAATGTCCTTGAAATGATGAACCGTAAAGCAAAAACAGTTTCTTTTACCCTATCTTCCACTCGATCTAGTTTCGCCATGCTAATTATGGTTTCAGTGATCATCAGGTGATTTCATATTAAGGCTCCTGAATAATTATTTCAGTTGTTGCGCGGTATCTTAGGATTTTGAACCAGCTAGATTATCCAGATTTCATGCTGAATCGACGACGAGTTTAATTTTTGACTGTAGATTATTCACTGAAGCTCATTTCGTTAACAACTGAGAATATATCATTTGCATAGAGGGTATATGAAAAGCAGGCCACAAGCGTTCGAAATACGCCACGATAAATTTCCTGCGTTCCCGAAACCGTATGTGGTTTCATGGATAACACAGATTTGTTGGGGAGCAGTTTCAAGGACGTAAACAAACAGATCTCAAATATTATTTTTCAACTCTATTTCATTCTAGTTTTAATCCTTATCTGAGATTTTTATGCTATGGTACATACTGCGAGAGCTCGATACAAAAAATCCTCATGCTTGAAAACTCGAGAGACAATTGAGACAGTGTAGAATCAAATAATTCTGTAATTTGAATTTGCTGACGGACGTTACTGCGTAATACTGGTCCCATAGATTTGGGAGGTACGGTATGGCGAATTGAATACTGCATTATCGCAGGAAGATGAAAATTGATATACAGGGTGCTACAAAAAGGTACGGCCAAGCTTTCATTAAACATTCCTCACACACAAACAAAGAAAATATGTTATGTGGACATGTGTCCGGAAACGCTTACTTTCCATGTTAGAGCTCATTTTATTACTTCTCTTCAAATCACATTAAAAATGGAATGGCAACAGAACGTACCAGCGTGACTTCAAACACTTTGCTACAGGAAATGTTCAAAATGTCCTCCGTTAGCGAGGATATATGGATCCACCCTCCGTCGCATGGAATCCCTGATGCGCTGATGCAGCCCTGGAGAATGGCGTATTGTATCACTAAAATGAGCTCTAACATGGAAAGTAAGCGTTTCCGGACACATGTCCACATAACATATTTTCTTTGTTTGTGTGTGAGGAATGTTTTCTGAAAGTTTGGCCGTACCTTTTTGTAACACCCTGTAGATAAATGTACCGTGTGTTCCAAGCCCACGATGAGTGTAAAGCTAAAATGATTATCGACGATGTTCCGACTTGTAAGCGATTTGTGAGCGATGTGTAAGCATTGCTTATATCCGACATTTTTTTTTCAAAAATATGTAAAGTCATTCATAATAAATTGAATTTCATATGTTATTGGTTAAATGACTTCTGTACTATCAATTAGAAATCGGTCTCCAGTAGTCAATCGCAACTTAATAACATGCCACAAATAAGAATGAGTAAAACTAAAAACGGCTGCTTTTAAGTTACTTTGTTCTTCAGTTGACCATATACACTGATCATTCAGAACATTACAACCACCTACCTAATAGCCGGGATGTCCGCCTTTGGCACGGATAACACCGTCTTGGCATGGAAGGATTGAGGCATTGGTAGGTCGCTGGAGCGATTTGGCACCACATTTGCACACACAAGTCCCCTAATTCCCATAAATTCCGAAAAGGGGGCAATGAGCACTGATGCCACGTTCAATCACATCCCAGATTTGTTTGATAGTGTTCATATCTGGTGAGTTGGGGGCCTAGTACATCTATAGCAACTCGCCACTGTGTTCCTCGAACCAATCCATCATACTCCTGGTCTTGTGACATGGCGCATTATCTTGTTGAAAATTGCCACTGCCGTTGAGAAACCTGGTCGTCATGAAGGGGTGCACGTGGTCTCTAATCAGTGTACGATATTTATTGACCGTCATGGTGCCTTACCCGATCTCCACTGGATCCATGGGCGCTAACGTGAATGTTCGTCAGAGCATAATTGAGCCGCCGCCAGCTTGTCTCCGTCCCGCAGTACAGGTGTCAAGAAGCTGCTCCCCTGGATAACGACGGATTCGCACGCTCCCATTGGCATGATGAAGAAGGTATCGATCGTGATTCATCAGACCATGCAACGCTTTGCCACTGCGCCAACGTCCAGTGACGATGGTCACGTGCCCATTCAGTAGTAGTTGCCCATATCGTGGTATTAACATTGGCATGTGCATGGGTCGTCGGCTGCGGAGGCCCATCGTTAGGAGTGTTCGGTGCATTGTGAGTTAAGACACACTTGTACTCTGCCCACCATTAATGTCTGGTGTTAGTTCCGCCACAGTTCACCAGTTTTACCAGTCTCCTCAGCCTGCGACGTACGACATCCGTAAAGACGGATGACCGCCCAACCCCTCGATGGTTGGACGTAGTATCTCCTTGGTATCGCCACAGCACTCCTCTTTCAGTTTCCGAAGTGCTATTGCCGAGCCTCCGGGCCATCGCAAATCTGCTCTTTGTCAAACTCAGATCGCGTGCCTTCGCCATTCTAAACATGGATAGCACGCTCACTGATACTACATGCATCGTTTGTGTGTCTGACTAGCAGTAATTCCTCGCTAGGTGACGCTGATACCGTCTCAACGGGTTTATATCGATAGTAGGTAGGTAGTTACATTGTTCTGGGTGATCAGTCTATACTGGAGATTGTAATACCATTACAAAGTCACCGGTTGGTCACGCAACATTTTTTGTAAAATTATTTGTTAAGACGCCTTAAACGATGATTAAAGCATCGGAAGTGTCCATGAAAGTAGCAGCTGTTCGTATAGCCACGCCAAATGCATTTTACCTAGACATCTTGTTGTGAGAGCAAAGCAGCAGATACACTTTCATTCTCACACAAACGCCGATTTCTTTCTTAACTGCGAATAAGTTCTATTTACCGACACTGTTATGTATCAGCCGGGGCTACTTTTGTTGGTATGAATTACTGTAAAAAAAAATCATATATTTCTCTGCACTCACCATGATTTCCACGTTTATTAATAACTGGATCTGGTGGAATTCGGTTCAACCTATCAAAACTCCAACTAAATCTGTTTGGCAGGTTTTGTGTGACGTCAGAACCAACACGCAAAATTTCAAAATCAGAGAGCTTAAAATAGTCCATAAAAAATCTTTTTGTCAAAACATAGAGACTCGTTTATGTTGTAAATACTATAATATACATTAAATAATTTGCTATTTCTAGCCCAATACACTGTTGCTTATGTAACTTAAATGTAATGAATTGTTTATTCCTATGATTGTACACGAAGAACATTATACGATTACATATTTAAGATTTTAAATTGAGATTAATGCATTGTGTATGTTTTCACATATAGGTGTGGATAAAGCTTCATATAATTGATAAGTTATAACTAACCTGCAGTAATATGAGAAGGCTCAGTGCCAATAATTTTACATATGGATGTGCAACATGCGTGTACGATTTTGAAGAATTATTTGAAACTTACGAATGACAGTGTGTTGTCAAGAGATTAACGATTGTGGCAAATGCGACTAAATTATAAATAGCCTCTAGCAAATACATTCGCTTGGTTTGAAATTCTTTTGATAAAACTAGAAACCTCAGCATTGTGGTCCACATCACTATAGCAACCCTTCAACCCCCACCCAAATATGTTCTCCGGTTGAGTAGAATAAAGTAATTTTCAATAGGTTAATTATGTTAGCAAATTTGTTTAATATTATATTCCATTTTTTGGGATTAAAAATCGTAGATCGCAGAATATTTCATTTAATTCCGAAGTAGAATCTGGAAGCGATGTGTTATTCAATATTCGCGTGTAGGAAAAACGTGTTTCCTGCGCCAGTCTGTCGGAAATTAAAACCAGTATCAGAAACGTAAAACGTTCACGCGTTTTGTAACAGCCAATCACAGATCACGAAGAATTGCTCTCATACAATCAAACCATTGTGAATCAAATCTCACGTATCTCGAACTACATTAGACAGAATTTCTCAAGACTGCTGTAATATCTCAGTTAGTAATTTACCTTTCCTACTACGTAGTTAAAATATATTATTTGATTGAAGTATTTTGCTAGTACAACTGGGAAAATGTTTCAGGTAAATATGTTTCTTCTCGTGAATTTACTCTATTAATTTATAAAGTTCTGGAAATGATATGGCCTCATAGTTTGATCAGTGACACAAGTTTTACTTTGTTAGTCGTAAATAGCATAAATCACAAATCAACATCAAGCCTTGTATTTTCCTACGTCAGAGAGATACCAACGATTTTAAATCTGGTAAATATACAACTTTTATGAAATCAGTTATCATGTATGATAAAAGGCTTTCCCGGCCTGTCGCTGAAAATCTGAAATATATTAGAAAAAGCGACTAAACAGCGAATGAGTAGTTAAGAACGTTAAGAGTTTTGTTTTTGTTTTTTTGTTTTACATCTCTCTAAATGATTGCTTAAGAGTGGGGTATTCTTCTATGAATTTAATAAACTAAATTATTGTCACGCGTACATAAAACTAATAAATTAATGGATGTATACAGAGAGTGGAAGGTGATACTTATGATATTGCCGCATGAACGCCAGTGTACCGTCTGCCAGCATGGCGCAGCGGGTAGCGTCACGAATTGCGGTACCGAAGGTCGCCGGTTCAATCCCGCCCACTGACAAAAATTATTTAATTCTGTTTATTATTTCCAGAAGATTCTACATGTTTCCTAAGGTCACTTGTAACTTCTACACATTTCATTTGTTAACTACTCTTGTAATCTCTAGTACGTTCTATCTGTGTATAAATAGAAGAGCATTCTGCCCAAGAGGCAGTCAGTGCTGCGTGTATGTTTGAGTTCTCAATAAACCTGTTCTCAGTTTAAGTGCTGTGTTCATTGACAAGTAACCTTCGAATACACACCTGTCCCGGTTCCAACGCGACATAGTTTGGTGGAGACGCCGGGTACCCTGTGCAACAGCTGCATCGTCGTGGCTCCGATTAGGCAACGTAAAAGTCGCCGCCTACACGGACTGGAACCGGACTACAAAGGATATACTCAGTACGTCCTTCCGAAAGTCCGCGTCATTAGGAAACCCATGGCGGCAAGCCAGCTGCACATTCGACACCCATCGGTGTTCTCTGGAGACGCTGGACAGGATCCTAACAAATGGCTAAAAGGGTTCGACCGAGTCGCCAAGTACAACAGGTGGGATCATACCATGTGCTTGGCAAATGTTTATTTCTATCTGGACGGAACCGCCCAGCAGTGGTTCGAGAACAACGAAGAAAAACTGAATAACTGGAAAATGTTCCAGACGGAACTTAAGAAAACGTTTGGGGACCACCAGCGACAAATCCGCTCGGCGGAAGAACAACTGAAGAACCGGGCCCAACGACATGGGGAGCCGACGCAATCTTACATACAGGATGTTTTGGCCCTATGCAACGTAGTCAACCCGAATATGACTGAAGCCGACAAAATCACGCACCTAATGAAAGGTATTGCAGAAGACATGTACCAAGCTCTTCTGATAAAAGACGTCGCTACGACGGAAGAGTTCATCAAGTGGTGCCAGCGGATTGAGGAGATGCAACAAAGGAGGGTTGGGCGAAAGAAGTATGACAGACTTCCCAACGTAGTCCCTATGGCAGTTGTGGAAGACCAGCACGACTTTGCGTCTCTCATACGACAAATTGTGAGAGAAGAATTACAACAGTTCATCGCAGCTGGGACTCTTGAACCGAGTGAGCATCAGATCATGGCCATGGATGTAAGCCCAGTGGGTCATGAAGGAGCCGACGCGGCGGAAAAAGAGGTATTTCAGACAATAGCTCCTGTCTGCCGAGCCAATCGCACTCGACGTGAAGAATGGCCTCGCCCTGATATGACGTATGCTGCAGCTGCCAAACGGCAGCCTAGGAACCGGCCGACACGGCCACAACCAAATCCTCCGGCACCTATGACGTCCCGCAGACGAACGGACGTCTGGAGGACAGAAGACAACGCGCCAGTATGTTTCCACTGTGGGCGCCCTGGACATGTCATACGCTACTGCAGAGAGAGAAGACGAGTATTTGACGATTATTTTGCCGCAAGACGTTCCGCCATCCGAACAGTTCTACCCCAGGCAGCCACCCGCTGACGAGTTCGGTCGACCTACGGGAAGAAGCCCATCGCCGTACCCTAGACGAGGTCGATCCCCGACGCGCCGCTGCCGTTCATCGTCGCCGGACAGAGCTACCAGCCGCTCCCCTAGCCGCCGCACGCAGGAAAACTAAGCAAGGCGACCATCTACGGAGGTGAGGCCGCCGCAGATGAAAATCCTCCATGGATGACAGTCACTAAGATGTCGGGAAATCTCATCAACGTTATAATCGACGGCCAACCTGTCCGGGCGCTGGTTGATTCAGGAGCTTCTTTCTCCGTATTGAGGGACAATTATCGTCGCACACTAAAGAAGACAATGTTCCGTGATACGGGGGCAACTGTGCTAAAGGTCGCAAATGGAAAGTACGTCCAGCCAGCTGGAGCTTGTGTCGCGAGAATAACCATCAACAACAGGACCCAGCCAGTTGAATTTGTCATTTTAACAGAATGTAGTCATAATGTCATCCTTGGATGGGACTTCCTTAAGGCATCCCAAGCTGTCATTGACTGTGGAACGTCTGAGCTGCAAATTGAAGAAGTCGTTGCGACGGGTACACGTAACACAGAATCTTCTGGGAAGTTATTCGCCGTTGACAACGTGACAATCCCCGCCGTTCGCAATGAGAAGAGTCCCAGTCAAAAACACGACGACCGCAACCTTGAAGTGCTTGTCGATAGTAGAAAGTTTATTAGGCTCACGAAAGAAATCTACATACCAGCGGCTATCATAAGCATTATCGGTGGTCGATGAGACATTTGGATCACCAACTGTCACGAGCAGTCACAAATTATCCCCAAGGGAATGTGCATAGGGACAGCTGAACCAGTCCAGGAGGGCGAGCTCAACGTCATTAACGAAGATCCATGCTCTGTTACTAGTACCGACAACACGCTGGAGGAAACAACTATGGAACTGCCAATAGGGTCCGGCCTGACCAAGGAACAACACCACCGGGTGTTAGCTATACTACGCCATTTCTCTGGTGTATTCACACCACCAGCAAAAAAAAGGTCAGACGAAACGGCCCACGATAAAGCATCGGATCAATACTGGGGATCATCCGCCCATTAGCCAGCGCTCGTACGATTGTCACCAGTCGAAAGGCGAATAATTCGAGAGGAAGTGGAGAAGATGTTGCATAAATGACATTATTCAACCTTCGGAGAGTCCTTGGTCATCTCCGGTGGTCCTCGTAACGAAGAAGGATGGTACTTGCGATTCTGTGTCGACTATCGGCGGCTGAACAAAATCACAAAGAAAGATGTCTACCACTGCCCGTCGCATCGACGACGCCTTAGACTGCTTGAAAGGAAGCTACATACTATCTCAACCCATGGACATGCAGACAGGCTAATGGCAAATCGAGGTCTGCCGAAGCTGACAGAGAAAAGACGGCTTTTATTACACCTGATGGCCTCTATGAATTCAAAGTAATGCCATTCGGATTATGCAACGCTCCGGCCACATTCGAACGCATGATGGACAACTTACTTCGACACCTTAAGTGGACGACGTGTCTTTGTTATTTAGATGACATTGTTGTTTTCTCGAAAACATTTGAAGAACATCTGAGTCGCCTGTCAACGGTGCTGAAGTGTGTTCAGACTGCAGGACTCCGCCTCAATCCGAAGAAGTGCCTCTTCGTCGCCAGAGAGATAAAAATCCTGGGGCACCTGGTCAACGGAGATGGCGTCCGCGCTGATCCAGATAAAGTAAGGGCAGTCATGGAATTTCCAACTCCTCAGCACATTCGTGATGTGAGAAGCTTTCTTGGGCTGTGCTCATACTTCCGGCGTTTCATAAAAGGATTCTGTAACATGGCACGTCCACTGCAAGAACTTTTGCAGGGAGACGCCAAGTTTTACTGGGATGAAACTAAAGAAAGATCTTTCCAGGCACTTAAGGAGGCTCTAACTTCCGCACCAGTTCTAGCCTTATACGACGAGAATGCAGAAACTGAACTTCACACTGACGCCAGCGGTTATGGGATCGGTGCAGTGCTTGTGCAAATTCAGGAAGGTGCTGAGAAGGTGATAGCCTATGCATCAAGAGTATTCTCTAAGCCCGAGATAAACTACTCTACAACCGAGAAAGAATGCCTCGCAGTTGTCTGGGCTATCAACAAGTTTCGTCCGTATTTATTCGGCAAACCTTTCACCGTCGTAACAGACCACCATTCTTTATGTTGGCTAACCAGCTTGAAGGATCCATCAGGTCGACTAGCAAGATGGGCACTTAGACTTCAAGAGTACGACGTCACGGTGGTATTCAAAAACGGACGCAAACACAAGGATGCCGACAGCCTTTCAAGGAATCCTTTAATAGAACACAACAGCATGAATGGAATTTCAGCCCTCGCTGAATTAGGTGACGTTGCAGCTGAACAGAGGGAAGATTCAGAGTTATTAAGAACCATAGACGCCTTGGAGAAAGGAGAACCGGCCAAAGGAGGGTTTCAATTGATAGATGGGACATTGTATAAGAACAACTACGATCCACTAGGCCCCAAGTGGCTTCTGGTCGTTCCAGCTCATCTCCAGCCAGCTATTCTCAAGTATTTCCACGACGCTCCAATATCCGGTCATCTGGGATTTGTGAAGACCCTGGACCGAATCAGACGCAGGTATTACTGGAAGGGTCTCTACCGATCTGTCAAGCATTATGTGAGTCACTGTAAAGAGTGCCAGCGACGGAAACATGTGCCGCAATTACCTCCAGGTCATCTAGTACCAATTCCACCTGCAGCAGTTCCATTCCACCGAATTGGGATCGACCTTTTGGGAGGTTCCCGAAGTCGACAACCGGTAACCGATGGATAATAGTCTGCACCGACTACCTCACGCGCTACGCTGTCACCAAACCTGTGCCGACTGCAGAAGCTCCAGAGGTTGCAAAATTTCTAGTAGAAGACATTATTTTGAAGCATGGAGCACCACGTGTGATGATATCCGATCGTGGAAAGGTATTCCAGTCAAGACTAGTATCAGAGGTCATGTCAAGATGCGACGTTGTCCACAGGATGACAACTGCATACCACCCTCAGACAAACGGTCTCACAGAACGCTTCAACAAGACATTAGCCGATATGCTGTCGATGTATGTGGATGTTGAGCAGAAGGATTGGGATACAATACTGCCAGTGGTCACATTTGCTTATAATACAGCAAGGCAAGATACGACAGGCTTCACTCCGTTTTTTCTGCTCCATGGCCGTGAAGCTGAGACCACAATGGATACGCTGTTCCCATTCCAGCCGGACGACACTCAGGATGACTATATAAAACAGCTCATTACCAGGGTCGAAGAAGCAAGACAGCTGGCTCGCATACGAACACTGGCCACCCAGGAGAGGGACCGTCAGCGGTATGACGGCAAGCACCGACCTGTTGCGTACAACCCAGGAGATCTCGTATGGATTTTTACCCCTGTCCGGAAGGTTGGGCTATCAGAAAAGTTACTGAAGCGGTACTTTGGTCCGTATCGTGTCATACGCCGCCGGTCAGACGTCACATACGAAGTCGAGGATTATGAGCCGTCTTCGAAACGACGAAAGCGAAGGGACATTGTTCACGTCCTCCGCATGAAGCCTTACTACAATCCTGACGAGCAGCTAGGCACAACCAGCTTCTTGTTCAAGGACTCTGAGGACGGTTTGGATACTGAGGAAGTCGGACAGGAAGATAATAGTACAAACAGGAGGGGCCCTCCAGAACTGCCATACAGAGGACCCACGACAAGATCAAGATCCAGGACACTTCAGCGTGCCCCAAAAGAAATCTAACAGCGGGACGCTGTTTTCCTCAGGAGAGGGAGCAATGCCGCATGAACGCCAGTGTACCGTCTGCCAGCATGGCGCAGCGGGTAGCGTCACGAATTGCGGTACCGAAGGTCGCCGGTTCAATCCCGCCCACTGACAAAAATTATTTAATTCTGTTTATTATTTCCAGAAGATTCTACATGTTTCCTAAGGTCACTTGTAACTTCTACACATTTCATTTGTTAACTACTCTTGTAATCTCTAGTACGTTCTATCTGTGTATAAATAGAAGAGCATTCTGCCCAAGAGGCAGTCAGTGCTGCGTGTATGTTTGAGTTCTCAATAAACCTGTTCTCAGTTTAAGTGCTGTGTTCATTGACAAGTAACCTTCGAATTCACACCTGTCCCGGTTCCAACGCGACAGTAGTAAGCAAGAAATCATCAATGTTGGACTGTGATTGTATGGAAACATTTTGCCTGATCAGATGAATTGCATTTCTTGTTACCCCAGGTTCATGATTATGTCAATGTATGCCATCTTCCAGGCAAACAGCTGCTTGATAGATACACTGCACCTTGGATGCAGGTTGTTAGGGGCACTATTATGCCATGGGCAAAATTAATCTGGGCTTCGATGGGAACTGGTAGTGATTGAAGGCACCATGACAGCTGTGGACTATGTGAAAATTATTGCAGACTTTGGAGAGATTCAGTGCCATACTATATCTTGACCTCCCTTATGTATTTCATCTGAAGTGTCATGCATTTAACCTAGTAACTGAGACTCTTAAAGTAATGTTTTAGATTTATTAACCACTTCCTTCCCTGGATATCCAACTATTATTAGCATGCTTACCACTGGAGAGAAACAAATCAGTTTGTCTCAAGTATATTTGTATCCTCTCCTTTCGAACTAGTACTCTAATGAACACATTTCCATTAACCTAGTGAACAGAAAGTCTTCAGACTCAGCCTAAACAATATTATATAGGTATGGTTTATGAATTTTCCATCTGCTTTTAATACACTTGTGTAAATATTATGTAAACCAGCCCCATTATGCCTATGTAACTTGCTAGTTCTCTTGTATCGTCATCATCATCATCGTTATTACTAGAGGTTTCGACTTTCGTGAGTCATCCAGCACATTTTCTTCTATGTCTGGGGTTTACTTTAAGATTTTTCCTCCATCACTTGTCTGCAAAGAACTACCTTCACATCTACATCTTTCTTCACTTTGTTCATCTATCATTCCAATTAATCCCCTACCCTTGGCTCCCCACTGTTCACTGACAATCTCTCCTACTACATCCTCCTAACATGCCCCAGCCACAGCAGTCTTTTCTTCATTAACATCTCTTCCAGTGCTGTGCTGTCTTCTGCCAAGCGGGTATTCTTTTCCTGCTTGGTGCTACGTTCAGTGGAGTTGAAGTCTATAAGAAGCTTGATCACAACTTTAGTCTCGATGGCACTGGTGTAGCGATATAGAGAGTGCCGAGAGTCTTGTTCCACTCTGAACCTTGCTATGTTGGTAACAACTTTAACAACTTCCCATCGAATTTCTCCAATGCCAGCCAGTGTCTTCACCTTTCCCACAATCCACAGTCTAAGGCAACCTAAGCCAACATCCACTGTCTTAGCATGACTTGATCTTTGCCACACAGGACAGGCATTCTCTGATGCGGAGTACATAAGGCTAAGGCAAAGGTTCATGACAGGACGATTTTTAAAAATGAGTGTCACTGATGTATTTTGAATTTTCTCTGTGCAGTAAAATTGTTCTATTCCAGATCATAGTCAGCTTTCACTCAGTGCATTTGTTAAGATATGAAACACACAGGCTTCAGTTTTCTTTGGGTTTGACTTAAGGTCATTCTGCTTGTACATTCCAAGGGATTCAAGAGCTGTTGTACATCTACCCTCAGTGGGGTACTTGACACTAACAATGAAAATATGGAACTTAATTTACACTGATTGAGTAAGTTGTAAGGATACCGAAAATCAACTCCATTTCTACTGTTTTTAATAACATAAAAATGCGAAAAGACAGCTGTTAGTCACTTTATACAAAACACCAATCGTAGTGCATGACGTCAGATATCAGCTCGTGCTGTTTA
The DNA here is from genome assembly GCA_031002005.1 of Vandiemenella viatica. Taxonomy (NCBI): domain Eukaryota; kingdom Metazoa; phylum Arthropoda; class Insecta; order Orthoptera; family Morabidae; genus Vandiemenella; species Vandiemenella viatica. The sequence continues at coordinate 4,358 of JARYHS010013718.1, read as the reverse complement.
GTTGCCATGTATTTACATTTGTTGATGATCTTTCTATCACCTATTTATGATTTTATGGTTTCAGTGCTGGTTGTAAAGCAATTGCTCTACTTATACTTGAAATGAAAGTTGGTTTTATCAAGGCAAATAGCTCTAATTTTCTCAGAACTGACGTGACGATGCTGTTGCTTTTTTTTTTTTTTTTTTTTTTTTTTTTTTTTTTTTTTTTTTTTTGTATCAAACAGCAATTTCTGCTCAGCAGAAATCTGTTAGGTTATACATAATATGATATTACGATAAAACGTTACAATATAAGGTATTTTAGAAGTGTGTGTGTGTTAGTGGAGTGTTTACTTAATACAAATCTGTAATTTGTGATTTTAATCAGCGGGCTACATTTTGAGTAATTTCAAATATTTCATTGTAGTATCTTTTAAATATGTTTAAAATGAATGTTTCTTCACAGAAGCATGTGTAGTTGTTAATCGTTAACGTAATTACTATTTAAAAAATCCTTGAGTGTTTTTCTTCAACTATTTTTTGCCGCGCTGGGTTAGTTAAAGTTAAAAGTCTGTTTACATTCATTCAACGCTATTTTCCGGCAGTAGTGTTGTGAATATAAGTCTTTTTCTTTCTGTATTAGAGGTTATAAAAGTTGTTATACAGCTACAAATTTATTTTGATCATATTTTCTAAGAAAGTCGCAAAGTATCGTCTTATTCACATCCCAGAGGTATTTCCTCAGCAGGGATCCATGGAACAAGATTGATAAATAAAATAAATAAAAATTATTCAGGTAGAAATATTTTTCGGTATTCGTTGAAGCGAGGATTCAACGATAAATAGTGTCGCAATTTGGTGATTGATTCTTATGTAACTCGATGAAACAAATCGAAAGTAAGGTATAAAATTTTTAATTTTTGTTTAGTTCTCGAGATATACTGTTTCAAATTTGAGGCGGTTAGGTCAAATTGCAGCCTGGACCAGAATAAAATTTCTCCGAAGCTAAATTCGATGATGGATTTATCGAAAAGACAAATCTAAAGTAAAGAATAATTTTTTTGTTTATATTTCTTGCTTATTTCATCAGATACCATATCTCCAAATTAAGGTAGGTTGAATGAAACGTGGAAAAGAAAAGAAAAACACCCCAAGGCCACATGGTACTACATGCTGGACATGCACAATAGTATTTTATAATTACCCTAGCAGTTGTGATTAGGTTGAAATACGGCCTGGACCAGAAGTAGAACGTTACAAAAGGACACGAACTAAACCTATAACTGATTATTTACATTCGATATTTCCAGAACTAAGCGATATATCAAAAAAAAAATATTCTTTACTTTGTTTTTTTCATGGTGTTACATAGAATTCATCATCAAATTGCGGCGACGCCACAGTTACGATAGTGCGGCCTATGATACTTCATGTAATTTTCCATATCGTTTGACAACTCTACTAATAAAAAATTTCCATGCATTACAATGGCTTTAAACGTCTGAAGTTGTAATTTATTTATCAATAAAATTTTAAGTTTTTCAATTAACAAAACATTGAGGTACACAGTTTATCAAACATATTAAATATTAAGTTAAAACATACGTCAAAGTAGACTTCATAATAATATATAATATTGGGCAAATACGCTAAATCGCGTTGTGTAAGCTTTAACAATTTTTTAGCATTTTTTTCATGAGTGGAAATAAAAAACTATTTGTTTGGTGTCTTCAATGTTGTGTTTACACACTGAGGCACTAAACACCACTTGTAACCCGTAGAACTCATTTTATCCACGAAATAAACAAACCGCACATATGTTTATTTCCATGGTTTATACCGGCACGAGCAAAGATGTTAAGGCCGCCACACACGGACGAGCCAACAGGCCAAGTCCTCGCGCGATCCAAAACTCGTCGTGTGTGGGGCAGCGCGGACGGACTGGCGTGTCGGGCAGGCCCTGCTGGATTTTTGGCGAGTCCAAAATCCACCGCGCCGAGCCAGGTAGCCGAGGGTCTGGTAGACCAGTGGTCCGCAACCTTTTCCCACTCGCGGCACACCATAAGGGTTATCCATAAATCTCGCGGCACACCTTACCGGTCGGGCGGCAGTTTTATGTTACTATTAAAGTAAATAATTGTACACATACCTGCAATTGACACTTGTGCCTACTTAAACTGCACACGAGCTGCTGATCCATGGAGAAATTTCTTCATCGACAGATTTAAATCTTTCCCTCTTGGATTTTTAATCTCAGTCAACGTCGAGAAGCCCTATTCACATAAATATGCCGTTGAAATTGCAATTACATATTTTCTGCCATATCGCACATAGCCGGATATTCATTCCTTATTGTTTGCCAAAATGTATCTAAAGGAATATAAAATTTCTATCATCTTTTAAATATGCAGTACCTCCTGAATATTAATTGGAGTTGTTCCAAATCTGCAACAGAGGCGGCCCTAGCAATTTTTTTTAGGTGGTGCAAGATCTCATTGTGGCGCCCCAAAATGTGCAATCGTTATTCATGATTATGGTGTCCTTACAGACAGAATGAAGATAACATAAATGTTTACATCCTACTAATATTAAATTGTAACAGTTTGTTTGCTTGGATGTTTTTTACCGTTTCACTCGTCGAAACGGCTGAAAGGCTTAAAATAAAATTTGGAATAATGTATTAGCTATCTACTTTTATCCCGATCGAAAAAGTAGTTCCTGTGGGATTCAAATACGAATACGTTTATGAATGCGTTATGAATTCAACTCGAGCAAAGCCGTGGGCAGAGATATATTTATTTATTAGTAATAACTCAACCTCAAAAGATTAGTATAGGACAGCAGTGGCATGAATAGGAAACAACAGCAGAAAAAGGAATGCTATGTGTCTGAAAAGGTTTATGTAAGTCACTAGGGGCCAACAAAAATGCTCACATCACGTACACATCAAATTTACTTCATTTTTACATAAAAAAAAATTGATGAAGTAATATCGTAACTAAAAGGCCTAGATTGCCATTTTCTCCTCGCTTTTATCCTTGGGCAATATTATTTTCTATAGATAAAATTGCAAGATCTGACAGTCATATCTAGATTCTACATTTACCGTAAATAAGTTTGATAGGTTTTAATTTACTGAACTTGTTCTCCTTTAGCGACAGTTACAATCGTGTTTCGCAAAATTCGAAGTATTGCCCACACATTCTGAAATATCCTGCCAACCCTCTGCTGATTCAAGCCTCATCAACAACAATTTGAGTCAAAACATCCCTCAACCAATTAAAAATCAGATATGTTACATTTTTCTCTATCAGTTAAACTTGTTTCTAAATCTATACAGGATTATTCCAATTCGGACTTTTCAGGAATTGTTTTGATAATTTTGTAAGAACGACACTGTATCATTAAATTTGGGTAGTTTGTGTAAATTGAGGGACCAACTCATTTTCAATTGTGTCGATCATATGCTAAAACACGTTGATTGTAAACAATTCTTCTGGATCTGTTGCTATCTCATCTATGGTCTTGTATTCAAAACATCTCTACTTTCTTCGAGATTTGACTGGCTTAATAAGAGTATATGTCCAAATCTGAGAAGCAATTTGTGTAGCTGTTATCAAGAGTATTCGAATAACCCCTTTACTCGTTCTCAAATTATTCTAAACTGTTTCTAGCAATTATGAAGCTTTTCATAAATCTACTTTCAGCCTACATAACATAATGTTGCTTAAATTTTTTACTGAAAAAAAGTTTTATAAAAAGTCAAATATCTGTGATCTGACTCAGGGACAAGGTTTCTGTTTGCTGCATCCGAATAAATCGTTTCCAGAAGGGCGTCAAGAGCTGAAGAGTAGTGATAACAAATTACAGCTAGGCTAGAAACTCTATCTCCAAAATAGTTTCGCAATTTTTTTTGGCGATAGTCCTAAGTGTTCCCATCGCTTTGTTGATCTGAAGAATATAACAAATATTCTTTAAAGAATCTGGACAAGTGAACGGATTTAACTGATGTTTTGGTGGCACTTGCTATTACCAAATTTAATGACAGCTATATGAATTAAAAAAATGTTCGGAGATATAGGTTCAGAATTCTGCTTTAGACACCTTGTTTCCTCCCATTATATTGGATCCATTGTCATATCTTTGGCTCAAGAATCGTTGATATCCAAATATAACTTGCACAGGTGTATCATTGATTAACAGGCCAGTGAGTTTGGTTTCCAGGTCCCTAAGAGTCACTGCCGCCTTGTAAGCAACGAAACAACAACACACTTGGTCTTTGTCTTCATTGGTGGTCAACAAAAATAATGACATCAGAAGTTCAATTCAGTGTGATGGAAAAAATATTTACCACGCACTTCATTCGTTTTGAATACATT
>JARYHS010013717.1:0-24965 GCA_031002005.1 Vandiemenella viatica | reverse complement strand
ACGACAGAATCGCCTAATTGCCCAATATAATAAGATTTGTCATAACTTGGATCTCCCCATTCATGACGACATGGATAATCAGTTTCAGAGACTTAAATCAAGAAATCCAAGCATGAAAACTGTAAAACAGATTATATCTGATAATTTTAATGGGAGAGAAGCTTGTGTAAGAGATGTAGCCTTATACCAGGGGTGAAGTATAGGCCTAGTACCTCAACTGAATGTTTACTTGAATGGAAAAATGTTCTCTGACTTTACGTTAATAGTTTTAAATGACCATGTAGCCAGCCTGGAATTATCAACTGAAATGCTTGACGGCCGCCACCAAGTTTGTTTAACCCACAAACTTAGAAAAGGTTTCAGTCTACTACAAAATCACAAAAAAGTTCACTTGAATAAAAATTTGAAGTTATTTTCAAAGTCACATTTTTAAAAATTTGCATTCTACATTTGAGTAGGCTATCAAACAAACATTTCCAAAAATTACAAGGTTATGGAGAGAATAGAACCAACCAAAAACCCCTTTAGAAAATTCATAAGGTCATAATAGTTGTTGAAACGATACTCTGGTAAAGAAAATCATCATGGCCGACACACATTCTTAGTCTGGCTTACTGAGTTCTGGCTACCCACCTGACACACACCAAAACTACAAGCACAGATTCATCTTACACAATGTTCCCGGAGTAAAGACCAAAAGACCGAAGACAAAAGACAGCCCCCTCTCCCAGGTCCCTGGTTATATACCACCATCCGCATACCACATGTATACGGACACTTATTCAAAATAGTGAAAAATGATTATGATTATAGAAGGTGTTCGAACTTTAACTGCATGTAGTCTTGTCTTCAAGGTACATAAAAAGTGTTTAGTTAGAATTCCCCAATGATTACCTCGCTTGTAAATGAATTTAGTTTACCCGGTGTACTGATAAAAGATTCCAAAAGTTCAGTGGTGATTCCCCGATTTATATGTTAATTTCTTCAATTTTTAGGCAACCCTGCTGGATTGAAAATTATTGTAATAAAATTAGTGTTATTGTATTCTATAAAAATTTCTGATTCCAGTGATGTAAATTTTATCACGATCAGTGGTAAAATGGTCAAGTTATGAGTGTAACAAGATCGGGTTTGAAGACTATTTAGCAAACCCTTGTTTTCTGGTTCATAATTATTAAACTGTTGTTTATATCGAAAAAGTGGAGTTATCTGAATTTTTTTTGAATTTACTTACGTGTTTTAACAGTCATTTTATTTATGAAAGTGGCTTGGTTTAATCGCAATTTAATTTCGAAATTACCACATTGTGATCAGTGACAAAATAATTTTAACATGTATATAAAATCTATTCTACTGCATAAAATGTTCTGAAATTTTAATATGTTATTCTAAATTTTATGATCTTTTAGGAAATTTACTTTTTAGTTTGAGAAATTACCAAAAGCATATGATAAAAAATGTTAAAAGTGAAAGTGCTCTCCACGAGGTGTTTAAAATTTTATTTAAGCTATTTACACGACCTGAAACTACGGAATGTTAGTGAATTTATTTTTATTATTATTATTTTAAAATTATTTTATTACATAAAAAATGTTAAGAATTAGTGAAATGATCACGTAGCAAAATCTATTGTTTGCAAGTTGTATCATAATGGATTACCCTATTCCAGATTAATTTAAAGTTTCTTTACTATTAAAAATGTTTATTTATTGCTTATATTAAGTGTTGTGGGTTTTTACTGCTTTTAAAATGGTTTATTTATTTAATTTGTTAGCAGTATCAGCTTCTACATGAAACGTTTTTCACTTCCTGTACTTGCAATAAAAATTTATAAGTTTACTGGAAAGATTACTCCCTCCCTTATGCTATAAGCTAAGCAAACTAGAAATTACCAAAATTCTAAGGTGCTTACACTTGGAAATTGGAGTGAAGAGCCTCAGCCCTACCAGAATGGCACTCCCTGTTTGACAGTCAACAGGCACTAAAGGGACTTGACCTTCCCTGCAAGACCTGGGCAGCTCTCAACAAGAGTTAGGTCTGGCCATGGCAGATCTGCTTCATCTTTGTACACATGGGGAATGAGAGATTCACCGAGCTGTGACGGTGGTGAGGAAAAAGAAACCATCCGTCACGTGACATATGATTGCCCACTTCGAGCCTTCAGGGGATCACCGATAGATTTTATTAATATTTCAAATGAAGCGCTATATTGGCTACACCATGTTAATTTTGAATTTTAGTTATAATTTAATGTTAAATTGTATTATTTTTGTGCAATTGCCATAAGCTAAATAAATAAATGAATGATATAAATCTTTCTTGAGCTAATTTATATATTATAATATAATTATATAAAATAAATATGTTATTATACTTGCCGCAAATGTAACGCCCCAAATTAAAAGTGTCTATAAATAAAATATTAAATATTAAAAAAAAAAACAAATGAGGTGCCTGAATAAAGGACTATCTTGATAGGATAAATAATGTAGATAACTACACCGGTTATATATTTAATAGATTTAAACTATTTCCTCATGTAACAAAAACTTATGTGCTTCATACACCTAAATATAATTAAAAAGATAAGCTAATAAAGCTAATGGGTTTATACCCCATCAATAGAGATATTAATTCTCTTCTTTTTAGTGCACAACACAATAAAAATCTTATTCTTATCATTTTTAATGGTAGGATCTATATTATCCATTTCCTCCAATGACATTGATGACTTAGGAGATCCTGTTTTGAGGACAGAGTTTGATAAAGCTTTGAATGACTTGAAATCAAATAATGCAGTTGGAACTGATTCGTGAAAAATTTCTGAAATACCTAGGAGAAAAAGGAATCCAGAGATTATTTAACCTGATATCAAAAAGTTATGAATCACTAGAAATTCCAACTGATTCTAATAAAAGTGTCATTTTGATACTTCTGAAGAAAGCACAAGCTGACAAATGTGAGAATTATCACACTATAAGTCTAGCATCACATGCTTCAAAATTACTGACCAGAATAATATACAGAAGAATGTAAAGGGCAGCAGAAGAGATAGTAGGTGAAGATCAGTTTGGGTTTGGGAAAAACTGTGGAACAAGGGATGCAATTCTAGTTGTAATATTAATATTTGAAGGACGGATCAAGAAAAATGAAAGTACTTTTTTGGCATTTGTTGATTTAAAAAAACTTAATAATGTTATGTGGAACAAGATCTTCAAAATTTTAAAGAAGTCGGGGTCTAAAATATCAAGATAGAAGAATGCTTTATAAACTATATAAGAATCAAGTTGCTTGCTATAGTAAAAGTAGGGAATTATGAGATATATGCAACAGTTAAAAAGGGTGCAAGACAAGGTTATAGTCTGTCTCCATAATTATTCAACTTGTATGTAGAGGAAGCTATAAAGGAAGTGAAAGGAAAATTTACATGTGGCATAAGTGTTCAAGGAGAATAAAATCTTTATGCTACGATTTGCTGACAACATTGTCTTGATAGCAGAGCAGGCTGAGGATATCGAGAAGTTACTGAATGGCATGAACAAAATTCTGAAAAAATAGTTTGGACTAAATATAAATCAAGCAAGACAAAAGTAATGAGATGTAACAGAAATTATACCAATAATTGTATATTAAATATAAAAATAGGATCGGTTGTGATATAAGTTAGTGAATTCAGCTACTTGGGAAGTAGGAATGATGTCAAAAGCAGAATAGCATAAGCAAAAAGAGCCTTCAGGAAAAAGAGAAATCTTTTAGTTTGAAATATAGTTTGAAATATTTCTCTAGGTCTCGGAAAGAACTTTTTAAAAATGTGTAGAGCACAGCACTTTATGGTAGTGAAGCATAGACTTTAGGAATTCCAAAAGAAGGAAAATTGAAGCATTTAAAACATAGTGCTATTGAAAGATGCTGTAAATAAGATGGACAGATAAAGTACAAAATGAATGAGTTTTGGAAATGATGGGTGATAAAAGGAGTTTGTGGTACAGGCTTGCAGAAAGACAGGATTGTAGGTCATATTTTGAGAGATGCAAAATTGGTTAATTTGTTAGTGGAGGGAACAGTCAGAGGTAAGAACTGTAGACAAAGACGGAGATAAGAATATATGAAGCAGATAATTGAGGACGTATGGGGTATGTTGAGATGAAGAGATTGGCGAAAGGTAGAAAGGGATGGAGTGTTGCATCGAACCAGTTGAAAGCCTGATGACATTAAAAACAAAAGTGTAGGGAACTTCAACCCAACACCATAGATGACGGCAGCTGGAAACAATGAATACACACACACACAAAGACTATCACATTTAATAGAATATTTTGGTGTTGAGCCTTATTCTTGGAAGTAGAAGAGATGAGATTTGGTTAATGATCAATTTTCTTTCAGGGTTGTTGTTGTTAAATATTTTCTTTCATTGCATCATTCCATTTAAAAGCAAACTCCCATTTCGAACACAATCCAGTATATTTATACTCTGTTGTGCTACTGCGTCTCCCCACTCACCTTTGCTTTATGCTTAACTGTTGGAACAAGGTTCTACCGCTGTTTTACACGAACAACTTTGACGGAGTAACAAGTAACATTCCTGAACAATGAATTTACCTGCAACACAACAGAGTACCCAAGTCACAAGAATGTAAATGCTTGATATTTTCCCCTTCTTTTTCAGAAAACAAATTTGGATACAGTTCATATTTTGCAAGCCCTCTAGTGAAGTGAATTTTTGAGGTAAATATCCTTCTATGTAACAAGCTAGTATTACTCTTGGCATAAATCCATATGTGTCATCTGGAAAAATGTAACTGAAAATGACAAAGTTACTTTATACTGATACAAGCAGATTCATCCAAGCTGAAAGTAAACCACATATTATAAAAGTTAACAAAGAACAAGATAAAACACATTTTGGTTGAGTATTTCAGATGACATAATATTGTACAACAGGATTACACTGAGAGAGGGTTGTGAATAAATGCAGGGGTATCTAGACAGGACTAGATATCTAGTTAAGTGGATAACTATGGAAAAAAGATAAATGGCAAAAGGAGTCGACTTATTAGATACACATATAAGGAAATAAAGGTTTTATATTACACGGTAGAGGGGAGATTGATTTCTTTTTTCTCAAAGCTTTATGCCTTGTCATTGTCGAGGCTATTAGAGATGAGAAAGGACTGGGGGAATGGAATGAATTTGGCCATTGCTTTTAAATAGAACCATCCCTGCATTCATTCATTCATTTTATTTGGTCCTATACACCATTTGCATATAACTTGTATAATGAATTAGGACAAGTCAAGGTAAAGTATATTCATATGGAGTAAATTCTGGGAACCATGGAAAACCAAAATCTGGAAAACCAGACGGGAATTTGAACCCATGTTTTCTCAAATGGAAGGCCAGAGCATTACCACTCTCCCACCACACTTGGTGAATTTCACTTTGTGGGTTTAGAATGTAAATATCTCAGAATAACAGTTGGCAATTATCTATGCTTGGCAATTCATATTGGGGAGATTGATGGTGAAAGACTCAAACTATTGTACCTGTTGGAGAGGTTAATGTGGGGATATACCACGGAAGTAAGGGAGATGGGTTACAAAACTTTGACCAGGCTTTTGCTAGATGTGGGATGATATGGGACCTACATTGTAGATAGTAAATACTGGAGCTGAAGAAGGTGCAATGTAGGGTAGCCAGATTTGTATATGGAAATTACTGTTAAGTACTTTCTGTCACTGAAATGATAATTTAGTTTGTCTAAGTCTTTGGAGAATAGATGGCAGTTGAAGAGAATTGTGGGCATGTGTGATACATTTACCATTGATAAAATCTGGATAAATATTCCTGGAAGACTTAAAAGCAATGGAAGTGAAGAATGGACCATTAGCACTCGATTTCAGACATAAAAGTGTAGGCAAGTTTTAATTTGTATGGAGGTGAGTCAGGGAGGTGATAAAAAATATGCCTCAGACTTTTAAGTAGGTATGTATGAAAATTGTCACTGGGGTGTGAGACACATTGAAGTTAATAATAAAAGAATGAAGTAGTTTTAAACATTGATTTTTGGATTCTACTCACATGAATATTGGTTCCACACCCTCAATGACAAACTAGTGCACTGTCTCATGAAGAGGGATGGATTTAAAGTGGCAGTGAGGGTGAGAGACATACACATGGATAGGGATAATTACATGAGATTGAGGCTGATAGCCCTGGGATTGCATCACCACATTGGAGAGGTGTTGTCAGTTTTACTCACTGCTCCCACACTGAAATAAGTGTTAACATTGTTTATGCTCTGGGTATTGATGTGACAACAGAATGTTTTTATTTGGTAACTAATTATAAAACTTTGTCTGTGATATCTCTCCTATAGTAATAGCTAACTGTAGGAGGAGGCAGAGTGTGAGAAGTGTATTAAATTCACCTGCTCGGAGGTATTTTAGGATGTATCGGGCAGTATTTATTAAAGAATCATCTTGTCTGAAGATACTAACCTCAAATCCTTGTAACTACACAGGAGTTCCTTCTCCCACGAGACCATACTAAAACATCAGTATTTACACCCTGCCCATCACCTATTCATGGAAATACAGATGATTGTTTTCCTTGTAATTGCTAGGTTACTTCGAAGGAGACCAGCGATGGCTGCTCTTGGGTACAGATATGTCTTTGGCATTAAGGTGGGCAGACATGTTGCTTGAAGTAGTGCTTGGAGGATGCAATCAATCGCTGTGTGCTGGCAGATATGGTGGCGCAATGAACCTTCATGCCCCTTTTGCTGCCTCAGGTTCAAAATATACTAAAGGCAATTTTCTGCTCTCTCACTGCCTTGCATCCATGTTTTGGAAATAGTGCTTTTGTGTTTGTAATTTTTTTGTTTATGAGCTCTTAGTGTTGTGGAAAAAAAATTAGATATATCATCACAGTAATATCTGGGCACAGTTAATCTAAAAGTTAACTTTGTTAATCCTTAATCCGCTACTTAAATAGTTAACTTCAATAATCATTAAAGTGTTACATTTGTGCAAATATAACACAAGTTAGAGTTATCCCTTAAAAGTTAACTGTTAACAATACGTCTACCCATTGTCTCTATGGAAATGGAGTTCTTACTGGAGCTCAACTATTTAATCACCTTCTCAAATGTATCATATTATACAACATGTAGTGGAATCATGTTGGCAATGTAACAGTTTATGTTGTATTGATACACACCAGCTTAAGATACGCCGCTGTTGGTAACTACAATACCAAGAGATTCGCCAATGCTTTGTTGTTGTAACCTTTTATTAGCAGATGGAGATAAAAAAAAAAAAAACACTTTTGATGCTGTCTACACCAGAATAATACACAGCACTTGAAGAAGGTTTTGAATCGTTTTTCCTTCTCCCACGAATTGCCCCTGCTTTTACTTTTTCTTCAAACTGTAAATATTTGGATGTATGCATCCCGTTTATACATTGTTTTAAGATTATTAAGGCTAGAAATGTGAGCCTTGATTGTAGAATGTTTAGGCAAATGCAGTTTGAATTCATAAATCAGTTGTTCTCACAGTCTTGATTTAAATGCAGCATAATGACATAAATGTGGCTAACGATTTTAATCTTTTCTTTGCTATTGCTAGCATTGCTGCTTTCACTAACAGTTGGTAGATCTTGTTTCCATGATGTAATCATGTAATGAATATCAATTTAATTTATTTCACTTACAAAATCCAAACCAATACAAACTAAAAAGTGGCACTATATTTCTTTTAGTAAGTTATAAAAATATCAAATCAATTAATGCTCCAATTTGAAGCGAGCTGTGAGTGCTGGTTTGTAAATGAAAACTGCAAATCCACCACAGCTCTAGTGTTCCTGATCACATGAACGCCATGTCTTCGACATGCCTACATAACAGTTATATATGCATCACACTCACACTCGCACTTCACATTACCTAATTCATTCGCTATTAGACTCACCGAACGTACCAGTGTAAATGAAATGACATCAAAAACCAATGTATTGGACTAAAGTTAACAGAAGTTAAGAATAATGTTAATGATTTTTAAGTTTTTGCAATTTTGTTTACTACATTAATTAACGGTTAACGGTTTTCTACCCAGTTGTGATCACAGTACATATATTCTCTGTTATCTTTCTTAACACACACTATCAAGCTCAATTGTCTGATTTTTGACATATTTAACCATGCCACAGTAAATAGTGTACCAGAAATAAATAAAAAATCATTGTTAGTTGTACAGAGGATGATAATTTTTCCCTCAGTTTACGCATTTATGATTTCATCCACAAAAAATAAAATATATATCAAAGGCATTAAAGTATGTGTTTCAAATTATCCTCATCCTCTCCAATTCGAGTATAAAGAATATTAATCCAATCTTTTGAAGACCGAATATATCTGAAAAAAGTTATTATTATTTATAAAGGACAAAGTATTTTATACAAAAAAATGTTGGTAGCTGAAACATCCCTGAGAATGCTGTTATATGGTATCAAACGTAATATTTCCGTATTATATTGTTTTTACCCTGCCAGTTGTTAATCAACTTTCTCCACATGGTTTCTTTTATATTGAACACTATTGTCTTGTATAACTTATGTTTTTCTTCCTTTTCTGTGTTGAGGTTAACACACTGACTGTGAAGGATTGGGATCCGTGTCCTCCACTAAGGTAGACTGGACTCGAATCTGCATCCTCCATGGTCACCATGTTAGTGTTGGCTTCAGGGATCTTCTCTGAATAGGCGGCTAATGCAAGATTTTGTTTGTGTGTTGCTTTTAAGTTTTACCTGAAGTATTTGTTCTTAATTTTGACATATACCTATATACCTTTACTTATTTATAGCCAAGGATCAAACCAAGTTGAAACTCTAACTGAATCAAATAGCAGAAACTATTCTGTAATACATGTTAATAGTGGGTATTCTCAAAATGTGTACATCTTGTACACTGCTAAATGTTTGAGGTACTTTAGATATAATTAAAACTGTAAATTGTTTGTTCGAATAGGAATCTCCTTTTTTTTAGTATAAAAAAACTAAAAAAAAAAAAAAATGGGGGATTTCCCTTAACATATTAGTGTGGTTGTTGTAAATGTTTCTCTGTTTACATGATATATTAGTGCTAGACCAGCAGTAGCTCTAGGAGGAGTGCTCTGATATAGTTCTGAAGGAGCATTCTTAGAGGAAACTCAAGACTCTTTGAAATTAGTGCAAAGATTAGTTGTGCGATCTAAATTTAAGAACATTTAAATGAAAGGGTCCGTATAAGACATAAATCATTCTACAACTTCTGTAAGAGTATGGGAACATTCCTGATATGTATCCAGCAAATATTCACTTATCAAAGTATTCTGAATCAATACTATATTATTAATGACAAGCAATTCATAACATATTTACTGTCCAATATTTTCTTTCTGGGGTAACATTAGATGTGTTTATCCTAATGTACAGAAAAACACTTTTATGGATCATTATTTCCCCTATAAATGCAACATCATAGAATATTTCATTAACTATGCAACAGAGATTTCTTGGGATGCCTTCACCTATTCTTACTATTAATTCTAAAATAGGATTTTTTCTTGAACTGAATGAAAATTCTAAGCACTATATTGACCACAATGCTATGTTTTAAATGTTATTCTGCTCTCTATAAAAATTAACAGTGTTTTATCAGAAACTATGTTATCTTTCAGTTATGATAATAATGAAAAGGAAAAAGCTTTTTGGCAACAAAAATAACAAAAGATACGGAAAGTAGAACAATTGCTCACCACAGATGAAGGCAGGGGGCTGCGATGAACACAGAAAAAGTTTATGGCAAAATAATAAATGAAAGGCTTCAAAGTATTTCAGATACTATTTTAACTGAAGAGTATGTTCTTTAAGAAAGTGTAATCCTGTTGTACCATAATAATAAAGCTGACAGTATAAGTAAAGAGAATTTAACTACAAACAACCCCAGGATTCATAAACTTTGGAAAATCATTTACACTGGGAGATATTTGCTGCATTATGCCATGCAGAAAAGAAGATTAATTAAATTACTCCAAAGCCTATAAAATATCAAAATTATCACAGGTTTTAGAAAGAAAGTCAGCAGAAGATATATAAATCAGTGAGTTACACTCTACCACAGCATGTCCCCATCACTATTCAATGTCTATGTAGATCTAACAGGAAGCTAGAAAGAATCTGAAGCATCATACTGAGTGTGGTGGGTGAGTGGTTAACGCTTTGGCCTCGCATTCATGAGGACACCGGTTCGAATCCCTGTCCGGGCATCCAGATTTGAGTTTTCCATGGTTTCCCCAAATCACTCCAAGCGAATGCCAGGATGTTTCCTTCAAAAGGCCAAGGCCGAATTCTTTCCCGTTTCCTGTCCCCAGTCCCATCCTGCCTCCAATGGCCTCGACGTTGACGAGGCATAAAGCCATAAGGAAAAAAAACCTGAAGTATCATGGTTAGGAATCATGACAGCAGTGCAGAACTACAGGTGCAACCTACCGGAGAGATAACTGCTTGGGAGAAAATAAGGTAGAAAGAACATCTACATATATAATTATTCCAAAACAACTCTTATAACTGGCCCTTCAGAGAAAAGTGTAGAGACTGAAGAGAAGTTGGTGAAATATGAACAGGCTATTTGAACCTAAAATTGGAAAGGCAGTAGTATTACACATATCAGATTTTTTAGTGCTTTGCTGCACATAATGTTCTATATCAAATGAGATTTTTCTATTAGCTTTTGCTTTCATTTCCTTTATTCAATCTATAAAATTACAAAAATGTATCTAGCTCAATAGTTTTCATCTTGAAGATGTCCCTCAAGAGCACAGGAATGGACTACTTTTTGGTGAGTCCCAGATCACATTAGAATATATCTTACAGCAGTCCATGATAACCTATGTAGTGCTAGCCTTAAAATTTCTATGTAAATGTTGCAGTCTATACACTTTGTGTTTATTTAGTATACTCATTTTGTGAGTTTTTCTTGAGCCTCTCCTTCCTTCTAACATTGATCAGTCTGAGTGCTTCAAGATTGAAAGAACATACCATACATTACTTTTTCCTTTCATTTATTTAGTGGTTACCTCATTGTTTACATTCAATTTAGCGTTTTCTATCTACCACTTTCCCTCCCAAATAATTAATTAATTTTGACCAGATGCTATTACTGTTTTTATACTTTCCAGCCCCCTTTCCCAATTGCAACCTCAGCTATGGAAGTGGTGGTTGCAGTTGGGGCAGAGCTATAGAAGATAGACAAGGAAGAAAGTATTATTAAGTACTGGGTGATGTGTAAGAAAGGTAACGGAGTAAACCAGCTTGCGATGTGGTGGATAGAAGGTGCCCATTTTATACTATTAAACTAATTCCCAGTGCCTGAGTTCCTTGGAACTGAAGTTGCTGGTAGCATGGGATGGTCAAAGTTTTTGGTAAAAACCATTTGTCTGTGACCATTTTTTATGATCATTAATTGATTCACCATAAGATCTGTGTTGGAAATGACAAATTAATTGGTAAATGATACCCATATTTTCATGGTTTGAATGATCTATAATTGGAAATCTCTCCACAACGATGTGGTTGCTGAAGGTAGTGGAAGCAGTGGTTGTATTAAGGTGAGATCCATAGAATTAGAAGGACCAATGGAATTTCTTTCCAGCTGGTGTGATAAACTAGTGAATGAGGAGTTGGTTTAGCTTAGAGCGTCTTAGCAAATGTCATATGAATAATGCAAAGCTTTTTCAGAGAAGAAGATCAATTTATGGGACTGTTAGATGGTAGAATCTGAATCTCTCAATTCATGGACTGCACTGGACCTGCTACAACCAACGACAGGCCAGTACATTCTTACAGATCTTCCCAGGCCTCAAATCCATCAAGCTTATCCAATTATAAGATTATGATTCTTCTCAATTCTGCCCTGAAATTAGGAAGCTCCTATCAAAATCCTGCCTTGCCCTCCCTATACATGCTTTATTTTAATTTTCTAATCACCTCTTTTCATTTCTACCTGTACAGAGAATTATATTAATCAAACTGTCAGTATCGTATTTGATTCATAGGGATTTATTTTGTAATAATTATAGATTTTAATAAATGTAATATTCGATGGAGTTAGAGGCAGCCAAGGCAGGCTTGCAAGCGCTAGCTCAGCGTGGACTTGTTATTCACAAAACCTGCTGATGCGCTGAGTCAAGCAGCAGCACCGATTTGAACTGGTTAATGACGTCAATAGGGTCTACCTCCGAAGTAAAGATACATTTCTCGTCCTCAGTCCGCGAGTAGCTTTCATCGAATCATCATGGGTAATTAACAGCTAGGCCAACTCTCTTAAGCTTCAGTCTGTACACCATGTAGGCCTTCGTAACATCATGGGGCCAGGCATTCCATCTAGCCATTCAGTGTCCATTCAACCAGTCTAACTTCAATTACATACAGAAGCATCGTTCATAGGCATAGCCGGACAGATCCTTGCAGGTCATATTATCAACTGTATTGTCTACAGTCTTCATTGATCATTAAATGGGATTCTGTGAACTGTTAGCCGCCTGTTATCATTTATCAGGATAGATCCTCAACTAGCCACTTAACACGAGCTAGTCTTCCTTATCCTGGGTTGCTGAACCTATTAATCAGCTGGTGTCAAAATAATCCTGACCTAACATCATCTTTAGTAGCCAACTAGACAGGAAAGAAGAGCTTCGCATCAAGATACCAGAGATTTCTTCAGCTACACAAACGCCACGAGGTTAGTAAACTCTCCGCTAGATTTCCGCCACATCAGACGTCCACAAATCAACCACTCGGCTACCCTTCCAGTTCTGTCTCTTAGACCGGACTCGCACAAAACATTATTTAATGCAGATAACAACAGGGAAATTCAGATACTCAACATTACTCACATACTCACCTTATGACATTCCTTCCTACCCCATATTTGCCAAAAGTCAGCACATTTATTTCTGATTATTACTACCTTTTGCTAAATGACATGAGTTTGTCTCACTAGTAGTAGGGCAATGATTTATTATTTATTAGTAAATGCAAATAAGAAGAGCTTGATTACTCAAAACATCTGCTCTTGAAGGGCAGATCCATTATTCTATTCTAATTTGTTTCATGCAGTAGCTGTAATTTAATAAAGGGTGCTAGAGGATCAAAAAAAGAAATATTGACATCATATTTAGTTTGTGATTTATTTTGTACTGGATACAAATTTATTTGTTTTGTACATAAGTAAGTAGTTTTAAAACTGCATTCACAATTTTTAAAATCATTTTACATTTTTTGTTTGTTAACAAACATTTATTAAGTAGTGCATGGTTATATATGCCATTGTAACTATACCTCAGATGAGTACTTGCATGGCTTTCAATTTATATGCATTGAATGATGTATACAATGCACTATAAGTCATCTATTTTTCTTCCAAAATATTTTCAAGATCCGTGTCCTGTTGGAAAAAAGGGAAGAGTCTTGTAATTTTGTTATCTAGTAGGTGGTAATAGGTGCATCAAAAATAGATTTTTTATAATTTGATTGATCTAACACTAAAGGAGATTCTTCTTTGTGACAGTAACAACATTACATAAAAAGTTCCCAGACCTACCATTTTCTTTGGTGCGGAATGTCCTGTCGATGTGTACGGAAGAAAGCCTTCATGTCAGCTTTGCCCAACAATCTGGTGATTTTTGCCGAAGGGCCTTCCACATGAAAGACAAGAGGTTGAACAACAGGCCGTTTTACCTTATGCTGCAACAACTTCAGCAAAAATCACCAGATTGTTTTTCAAAGCTGGCATGAAGACTTTCTTCTGTCCACCAATTAAGATAAAGGGTTTGTAATGGTGCAATGGATGGTCTTGGTATCAGACAGTCTAATATTTATTCCATCCCTTGTGAGTGTGGCCAGCAATATATTGGGTGGACAGTATGCTTCGTGTTTCAGTGCCGTGAGGAGCATGGGAGATGCATTCACCTGGGACAGGTGATGAAGTCAACTGTGGCACTGCACAGCATAGAGAAGAGAGATGGTTTTGACTTTGAGGGGACACAAATATTAATGATTAAAGAGGTTATGGAGATTCATCTCACAGAAGGCATTGTAAATAGAGATACTGGCTATCAATTTAGCACAGCTTGGAATCTGGTGATTAGTCAACTAAGGGTAAGGAGACAGAGCTGTCAAGCAAAAGCGAGAATGAGTCACTTGCCTCATGCGACTTTGAAACTGGTGGAAACCATTGACTGGCGAAGGCTACATAAGAGCAACCACCTCAGGAACCCGACACTTTGCTAGAAGGTGAAGTTGGAGAGGCTTTGAAACATCACATCAGATTGATGCGCTCTCCTAGTGGGAGGCTCAAGAACTTTTTATACAGTTAATAAACCAGGAAAACTTTCATTATTTCCTCAGTAAAAATATTATTATTTAAATAATTACAAAACACTTATTTGTAAATGATGTGCATGTAAACAGATCATAATTCACATTATTTATTAATTTGTGTAAGTAAGATAAATTGGTTCATAATACATTCATATGATAGAGAAAAAAAGCCATTAAATACTATACCAGAAGGTGACCATGCAAACATCTTCCTTACAGTTGAATGGTCTGGCAAAACAGTTTTAATATTTTTGTCATGATGCACAGTGTCTGTTTTATGACCGTTGTGATTTGTGCAATAGTAATTGCTGGCAACTTTATCTGTACTTAACATATTTATGCTAGCAATACAATGCAATACTTTCAATATCCATGGACCTCCAAAAGATTTATAGTCACAGCATAATATATATATTAATTATATCAACTACATTTACACAAATTACTGGCAATTATTTTGTAGATATCTTACAAATGAATTCTTCAATGGCATAGAAGGAGTTGTCAATTAAAAATTCTATCAGTGTTTTCCTGAATTTAATCTTATTACCTGCTAGATGTGTTGTGAGCTTATTGAAGATATGTATACCTCAATATTGGACCAATTTTTGAACAAATAACTTGTAATACTTGTGAAGATCATTTTTACTTCAAGTGCCATACTTGTGTATTTTATTATTTGTTTCAAGTAGAGTATAACTTGTGAATACAAAGGATATTAATGTGTATGTATACTTCGCCACCAATTTTAAAATCTCTAACTTCTTGAACAACTCTTTGCATGGAGTTCTACTGCCAATCCCGCACATAATTCTTATCAGTCACACTTGGGCTCTGTATGCTTCATCTCTATGAGCATAATTGCCCCAGAATATGATTTCATATGACATTAAGGAGTGAAAATAAGCAAAGTAAACTAGTTTCCTCATATGGATATCACCTATTATACAAATTACGAATGTGCCTGCAACCAGTTGCTTCAGTAGGTCATTCACCCTCCATATTAAATTATGATTAATATGCAAACCTACAAATTTCGCACTCTCTTCCTTTTGAATGGTTTAGCCTGCAAATTTTATGTCTATGTTTGGTGGTAATCGATGTGATGTACTGAATTGCATACATCAAGTTGTATCAGAATTTAAGGACAAGCTGTAAACCATTTATTAATAAGGTCTAGGATATAATCTGAAATACATTCAGTAGAGAAATCTGGATTGTTTTTAATTCCTATGGTTGTGTCATCTTCAAATTCTGATGTTTTTAGATGTAACACAGGCTAGATAATTTACATATATAAAGAACAATAGTGGTCCCAATATAGAACACTGAGGTACTTTATATCCGATAAATCCTCACTTAGAAAATAGTGAACCACATGACAGATTGTTAAAGTATTCCAGTGACACTTTTTGTTTTCTGTTCAAAAATTAACAATCCCATCTATACCAGAATAATTTTTGTATCAGAATTTCATGATCAACACTGTCAAATGCCTTAGACAGGTTACAGAAAATTCCTGTATGCATTAATTTATCATTTATTTCTTCCAAAATATTTTCAATGACTGCAAAGATTGGTTGTTCTGTTGAATGACCCTTTTGCAAACCAAATTGTGATTTAGTTAGAATATTTTTTTTATTTTTTTAGGTGTTGGTAAAAACAGTTGTATATTTCTGTCTCAAAAATTTTGGAGAAGGCTGTTGGAAATGAAATAGGATGGTAAATTGACACAACTGACTTATCCCCCTTTTTATAGAGCGGTTTAATCACAGCACACTTAAGCCTTTTTGAGCAAGTGCGCTCAAGTAAAGAAGTATTAAATAGGTAACATAATATATTACTTAATTCTGTGGGGCACAGTTTAATTATTCATTAATCCCATCATAGCCACTCAAGTATTTGTTCCTAAGAGAGGTGATAACTTTTCTTATTTCTTCTGGAGTAACTCAATTTATTGGAAGCCTGTATTGATAAAATGCACATTGTAAGTCACTTAGCTACTGGTACTTATCAGCAACAGCCAAAAAAGTTTATTAAATGTATCAGCAATTGGAAAATTGAGTTTTACCTAATTTTGTTTGATAGAAACTGACCCAATTATTCTTCCTTGTTTCATTTTTTAAATTTTTTAAATTATATTCTATTAATTTTACTATCACAGTCATGAATCTTATGCTTGGTAGTACATAATTTTAGATTTTTTAATAACCTTTTTTTAGTATTTTGCAGTACTGCTTGTAAAGTGATTTAATATTGACATTGTGATATTTCTATAGGCAATGCATAACTTGCTTTTAGAAATGCACGAAATTCTAATGACTGCATTTAACTACGTTTTTTTCCAAGATGTATTAATTGATCATTTATTGCTCACTGAGCCTTAAAAGCATTGCTCTTGGAGGTAGTTCCCATTAAAGTGTGGATAGTTAGTAACTGGGAGTCATAGTAATTATATAACTGAATTTTGAGGTATCTAGGAAAACATTATCTATTGCTGAGTAACTATTATTTATTATTCTAGAGGGAAAATTAACTACCTGATTCAGATTTTATGAGCTGACCAATGATTCCAGAATATCTTTATAGGGTAAGTTATTTAAAAAATCTGCATTAAAATCATCACACAAGACTATGTTAACTACTTTTCTCCTTAAAATTTTTGATGAGAGTTCAAGTTGTCTCAGAAAAAGAGAAAAGTTACCAGAGGGTGTTCTGTATGTAGCTACTATTACAAAATTGCCAGGTATGGGTTTGGCGAATCCGTGGTGCCCGAGCTGGAAACTTGTGAGGGCTGAGTCTCCCACACCTTAAACTCCTTGCATGCTTCAACGATCACTGTAGGGCGAAATAGTAGAATGTTATGTGTCTAGGAGAACAGGGATGTTGGCTTCATTGCTTGAATTGTGAGGATGGTACAAACCTCTATAAAAAATAAACCTAAACCTCTAGGTGAGTAACATGCCAAGAAGGTGAATAGGTGATGAGGCAAACCACTTCCTGGCACCTGCTGCAACCCTGGTGCATTGGGAGTGGTGGGGTGATGTGGCAGCTCCTTGTCACTCAACTTTTAGTTCCTCCGATCTTGTGGATAAAAACGAATGAAAAAAAAAATAATTCTACTACCTGTGATGCTTGCGGATTTCTGAGTATCCCAAATGCCCAATGGATAGGTAAGCGGGTGAGGGTTGAACCACCTCTTCCTAATCAAGAAAACTGTAACAGAAAGGGTTATCTCATAATGCCTTTGTAACAATGTCAAGAAAAGAGGTATCCTTTTAGAAGGTCTCTCCTTTTTATGTACAAAAAGGACTAGAAGGAACTGCCAGATTGCTAAAATCTGTGAAAAAGCTGAGTAACAGGATGCTGCTGCCGCAAACATATACCGGCAAGCAGGCTGTCCTTCTCCTTAGGTCTGAGGAACTCCATAAAACTCTAAATGCTAGCAAAGGCATCATCACTTGCTGAGACATTATCGATTTAGAGTCCGATTAACTCCTTAAGGAGTGGACATCTTAGAATGTAGTTGAGGTCCAACATATTATTCAAAGGGTAAATGGCAGTCTTGAGAAGACTGCCACCTTCGTCCTGACGTTCGACGTTGCCGAAAGCCATTAAAGCAGGTTATTTAAATCTGAATGTGCGCTCATATGTACCGGACTCGATGTGCTGTTTCAAGGGCCAGCAGTTCGGTCATACGACAGTGCCCTGCAAAGGCAACCCCACCTGTGGGACATGTGGAATGGCTGCACATGAGTCAGGGAATTGTTATCCTTTCCCATATGTGTGTGTCAACTACTCTCGGTCACATCCAGCCTGGAGCAGGGAGTGTTGAGTGTATCTGGAAGAAAATAAAGATACAGGAGCTGAAAAAAAAGAGCAGCTATTATATTGTGAAGCCAAGAAGCACTATAAGGCTCTCGCAACACCTGTCTTCACAACCAGCTTTGCGAAGACATTGTTAGCTCTTGTCAGGAAAAAAAGTGTTGCTACCCAGACATCCATTGCAGAAATGGGCAAAAGTGAAACGTGCTCATGACAATGCAAATGTGGTGCCAAACCCATTAAGTTTACAAAACTGAAGACTGTGGAAGAAGGTAGTAACACTTTTGCAAACCTGACCACTCCGACAGCAGGTTCATTAGCCCCACCTGCATTAGTAACACAGCCTTCTGTTGCAGTCTCTGCCATCCTAACAATTTCTGCAGCAGCAGCACCTGCAGCAGTATCAGCAGAGACATGAACCGAAATCAAATAGAAGAGAATGTCTGAGGTTCAAAGTTTAGGCACTCAGACCCCATAGCATTTATAAAATCCCCTTCTTCCTCCACTCCCAGGCTACAAAGTGGCAGGTAAAAGAAGGGGAAAAGGCCTCAGCAGAAGAAGAATCCACCAGTCTCTGAGGTCTTTACCGAATCAGAAGTGTCTTTAGAGCCTGAAGACACAGAAATGCTTATAAACAAACCTGGTCCTGTTCCCCAGCAGTCACCAGATGAGGACTCATCCAAACTGGGGCAGGTGAGATTAAATTGGCAAGATGGCTCCCATATTGCAGTGGAACTTGAATGGCTATCAGGCTCACGAAGAGGAAGTAAAACTCTTAGCATGGTCTAAACCCTTGTGTTTGTGTCTACAGGAGACACATTTTGGACCGACACACCAACCATTGCTGAGAGGATATGACCTATGCAGGAAAGACAATACCAAGGGTGATTGAGCGAATGGGGTATTGGCTGTGTTTATCTTAAACACCATCCATTCCGAATCTGTTGCTGTCACCTCTTCATTACAAGCAGTAGTGGTGAAAATACACGGTTCAATTCAATTGACCGTTTGCTCCATATATCTTCCACCCAGTATGTTCGTCAATTACTACAGGCTGGGTGGCATCATACAACAACTCACTGGGCTCTTTCTTTTTTTGAGAGATTTCAATTCCCACAGTGTGTTGTGGGGTTCAATGACCGATTTCCCCAGGGGCCGAGTAATTGGCAGATTGGTAGAGCAGGAGGAAATTTGTGTCCTGAATACAGGACAAATGACTTATTTCACCACTGCTTCCAGTTTATCTTCTGCCATTGAACTTTCATTGTACTCTCCTTCAATCACGGACTCCGTGCATTGGGAGGTGGATTGTGACCTCCATGGACCAATATGCTAGTAAGTAGGTAGTCATAATGTTTTGGCTGATCAGTGGATATGCTATTTAATTCTCCTATATTCAGTTTTATTATGTCTCAGCTGCCCTTAGAGGTACCTATAAAGTAGTATTAAAGATAAAACTTGTAAAGAAAATAATTTATTGTTGCAATTACCAAGCATCATTTCATGAATCAGTGGAACAATTCATCCAAAATAATGGCAATTATACAAGAATTTCTATAGTGCATATGCATTATAGTCCAAAATTTGAAGAGGAAACCTAGTGAAAGAATTTTAAATCATAAGGTTTAAAAAATAATTTTAATATTGTCTCTGTCTATTAAATGAGGAAAAGGAATTAAGAACATAAAAGGTCTTACCCTGTTTGACTTTTCTCCAAACTTTGACCAAAATGTAACCTTACAAGGCATCTTTTTACCTGTCCTTTCATTAAATACAGAACATGTATCAAATGGAGGACAGTATAAATGCAAGCTGACTGCAGTTTCCATGTGGCTTGGATTTTCAACTCTGTGAAGTCCTAGAGTATCTGAAAATTATACCACCACAACAATAATTTGTTAATTTGTTTTTAATGAACATGTATTGTGTTATATTAAATAAACAATAGACTTTGTACATTAATTGCTATGTTTAGGCTTGTTTCATATAAAATAGTCAATGGAAGTTTCAATACTTTTGTTTCAATAAAGAGCACTAATTTTTTATGAATGAATTATGTTTAAAATAACAAGGCTGGTTGTTTGCAGGTGCACTCCATTTGATAACTATGTATTAATGCTCGTTGCTGACAAAATTTCTCAGGAAAAATCTACTTATTTATCCAATAACTTGAGATTATCATTGTGGTGGAAATGTTTAGAATCTGGCACTGTGTTTTGCCCTCTCCCTATATTTGTATACAGTAATGCTAAAAATGTGGAGGAAATTAGCTAGTCACCTTACTTCTACATCACATAATACAACTCCTATTGGAGTTTGTCCATCAAACTCTGGATTTTTACAGTATTTTTTATTTAACAGAAGTTTGGTATTGCAGTTCTACGCTTATTATATTTTGTTGGTAGTTAACCAAAGCAATTTGGTAATATGTGTGTAATGTTTTTCTCTTTAGAAGCTTTTCATTAATTTCTGCTTCATAGTGATCTATAGCAGATTACACGCCATAAAATATAAGCAATTTTGGAAAAATTTGTCATTATTATGAGGAAACTAAAATTACCTAATTCATACTTTGCTAAATAGAATATTATAAAAACCATGAAATATGAATTTTCTTGTGATTTTTTTGTTCTCATTCAGTCCTTTTAGTTTCATAGTGTACCTACAGATACACAATAGCCTGACATTGTCTGTTTATTGTATTGTATTATTAGTGTACTGTACAGATTTTGATATATAGATGAAGAAAATTCTACATAAAGAAGTATATTACCATTAATGTAACAGACTCCATTCTCATGAAGATCATTTTTTGAAATCACTCTCATTTCATTATCTTCTGTTTCTTCATCTTCTTTGTCAGTAGTTTCAGGCCAAGCATATCTCAGTTCCGTTAATGTCCCTTGAAGAATCTTCATAAAACAATGTGAATCTGCATGGTCATGGATTGCTGATGCTTGACCTTCACCCCAGCAGAGTATCATAAGGTTGAATTTACCATTCCCTTCATCCAATAAATTTCTGGTGTACCTGCAACAGTATTGGTTAATTTAGTTTACTTATTAAAAAACTGAATATGTTAGACAGCAGCTCAGAAGCATCTCGTTAGCTACAATGGTATTCAGATGCTCTATAGCTGTTGTAACTGTAATGCCAAGTTCAGCAGTAAATGGTTTATGGTCAAATAAGTCTCAGGGTGAAGTATAAATAAAAAGAATAAGCCCTAATTAATTGTTTTAATGATATTAGGAAAGACAATTGTGCAGCTTGTAATGACCAATAAGTAATGATGAACTATAATATGCTATTTTGAATTGGCTTTGTTTATATGATAGAAAGTTTCCTATGGACAGGTGCGGGACATACAGGCCAACATGCATGCACAACCAGTCCAGTTGCTCCTACAATAAATATTCTGGCTTTATAGAAAACTGTTACATTCTCTGAGTGGATCACCACTGGAGAGGACTGGAGTGAGTTGGTGGGGGAATAGACTTGCAAACAGTGTTTGCTCTAATACGGACACAAATGGTGACAAGACAAGAGGAGAAGAACATCTCTGGCTACTGTTACTGACATTTGGTGTCCCGGCTCTTATCGCGGGAAGAGCCGGCTGATGCGCTTAGCTGCGATAGATTGATCTGGCTCAAGGCTGTTTAGCTTAGTGGGACATACTGGATGACAACAACTGCAGAGAAATGGTAAAGTGATATTGATTATGAGAGATACTTTAAAACACCTCAACCACCTGTACATACAGGCCCTGGTTTTCCCTACGATAACAAGTTGAGTAACTGAAAGGTGATGTAAAGTAAAAATCTGTAACGTGTTGTGTGTGTTTTTATTTAATTGTAGTGGATTAAACATTTTTAACAAATGATTGTATACTTACTTCTTTTCAGTTCATTTGTAATTCCCTTGTGGGCTGATTATAATTAGCAATATTAATATTCTTATGAAAAATTACAAATTTCATAATAATCCTTTTGTAGTTTGGCACCCTTTTAATACTCAACTAATAGTGAAGATTTCAAGCTGTATTAAAATTGCAGATGTGTAGGAAGTAAATTTAGGTGTTCTCAGCAAATTTCCTTAAAATTTGCAAATCTCTTCCAAAAAGTTTTTGATTAGTCATAAGAGTCATTGCTAACAGTGATTAGTTCACAATAATTATGAGACTTCTTCCAAACGTAGAAAAGAAATGACTTTTAAAGGTAGTCTATAGAATGATGGTGACCCACTTCTTGTTATAAAGTGCAAGTCAGATGTTGGTTAAATAGATTAGACAGAAGTATAACACTGTTTAGAACATTATTGAAATGGAGACTGTTTTGTCATTTTCTAGATAAAAACTTATATCCTTGATTGTTAATCATAATCATGTGACTAAAACAATTGAAATATATGCATAATTCATTATTTGTCAGGAGGCCCTGTAGTGTAGTTAGTCATGTAAGTAATATAGTTTAAATTTGCCATTCAGTTCACCTCTGTCATTAGTATTCTATTCTAACACGGCAGTATTAACGGGTAAAGTTCAGATGTGACCAGAATTAGAATCGGGTACCTCTCGATCCCTAATCAGGTGTCTTGGCTAGCTGAGCCATGTTAACTGATCTATATATTTAGCTTCTGCCTTTAACAGTTATTTTTTGCAGTTATTGGAAAGTAAAAATAAATGCACTTAGTTCTGATACAGACGTGACAGTACTAGTTATACCATTAGTACTGAAAATTTCTGTCTCTGTCTCACTATCTCTAATGTAATTAGGAAAAATCATGAAAAGCTTAAAAAAAACATGTTACTGTGGATGATTAGATTTTCTCTTACATAACTAAATGCTGAAACTGGATAAGGGGGGGGGGGAAGAAAGAATCTGATTAGAAAATTAAACATTTCATTACTCTGGATCATTGTATTAATTAAAAAGCAGTTAATGTCTTTTTAACTATTTGGTACCACCATCTTAATAAATCCTTGCCACCATGATCATTGTATGAACTTATATCTGAAGTAAAATTCCCCCCCCTCCCATCCCCCTTTTGGGCTTTGCGCCTAATTTACTTTGAGGTCTTTAGAGGCAGGAGAGAAATGAGGAGAATGATCGGGAAGGGTTAAAGGCA
The DNA here is from genome assembly GCA_031002005.1 of Vandiemenella viatica. NCBI lineage: Eukaryota > Metazoa > Arthropoda > Insecta > Orthoptera > Morabidae > Vandiemenella > Vandiemenella viatica. The sequence continues at coordinate 1,600 of JARYHS010013717.1, read as the reverse complement.
TTTGCATGGGGTTATTTCGGGAAACCACGGAAAACTGAAATCTGGATGACTGAATGGGGATTTGATCCCACATCGTTCCAAATGCCAGGCCCAAGTGTTACTGTGCACAGTGGAGAAGTGGAATCATACGGTTGGTCAGTAATTAAAGTTCCGGCATATGTAAGGGGATACACCAATGAAATATTCTATGTTCATCATGACATTACGGTTTGAAACTCCAAGTTACGAAATATATTTCAAATTTTGCTAGTTAGGAGTTATGCAGATTGACAGAAGACTAGTGACATAGTTGCTTGCCTGCCCTATTACAAATTAGTCGAATATGGAGGAAGTTTTGCTGCAGATGTCTTGTGCCGGTCACCCATTCTTCTCTTAATAACAAACCACTTATCCTCATAGTGTATTTTTTGAGAATAAAGTTCACAAGTTCGTGAAGTTTGATATTAACCTCATATGCAGAGTGATTCACTGCTTGTCCTATGTCTTAAGCATGAATAAGTAGAGGCAGTAAGGCAGTTGGCACTTGTGTAGCTGTTGGAAAATTATTTCCAGAATGCCGATATATCAAATTTAGAATTTTTGAATCATATAGCCTGACACCTTTTGTTTGTAATGTACACTTTGGAGTTCACTCATGCTGAGCAGTAAAATACCAAAACACATACATTTGGTGAACTTGTGCAGAATGTTCCTTAGCACCTGACAACGCCACCATGAACCATTGCCAACAAGAATCCACCCACCATGGGGGACATACATACCCTAGGCCCTGATCATGGAAGACTGGCAAAAGCTCACTTTGTCTGATGAGTAGAAGTTCACCTACCTTTTGCATCCATGCTTATATGAATGCAGACTGCTTTGAAAACTGTATGAAGTTCAACAACTACTAAGTACCCAGAGCCAAAACACAGCCACACAGTTCATATTAAGTATACAACTTTACCCTCATCCTAAAACTGCACAGACTGCACAATATATGTTATGCTATTCCATCATTCATTTGGACGGCTGCACAGACATCCTAATAATGTGACCAAGATAGTTGATGTGTTACAATGCAATACATTCATTTTCCATTGATCCCAATATAAGAGACTGGCTCTGTGGGATGTGGAAAGTTGTTAATTTACAGTTAAAAAATTGCATAACAAACTAATACATACACCAGAAGATGTACAGTCATAGCAAACATGGTACATTAATTATGTCAACTACATTTACACAAACTGCAGGCAGTTATTTTGTAGATACTCTATAAATAAATTTTTCGACAGAATAGAAGTAGTTGTTAATTAAAAATCCTTTCAATTTTTTCTGGATTTAATCTTATCCTCTGCTAGACATTTAATATGTTTTGGGAGCTTGTTGAAGATATGTATCACTGAATATCGGACCCCTTTTTGAACAAATGACAACGACTTGTAATCCTAGTGAAGATCACTTTTACTTCTAGTACCATAATTGTGTATTTTACTATCTCTTTCAAACAAAGTATAATTTCTGCCTACAAAGGACATTAATGCGTATATATACTCAGCCACCAATGTTAAAATCCCTAACTTCTTGAACAGCTCTCTACCGGGGGCAGATCCAGGAT
>JARYHS010013716.1:0-29538 GCA_031002005.1 Vandiemenella viatica | reverse complement strand
ACAAAATAACATACAGTCACATCAATACATTCATATTAATTATTATTGATCATAATCCTACCAATATATAGTCTTTCTCCCGGCAAAGGGTAGAATTAATTTCACGAACATTTTAAACTATTATCGCTAAGAGAAGAGTCCTGAAACGAACATAGATCGGCAAGTCTTCGAACCTAGCAGTCACCGGAAGATGTTGGAAGAAATACTGTTGCGACAGAGACAGCTACGAACGAATAATTAATCAGTTATAGCACGCAAAAGTGATTCAAGTAATATGTCGTTTCACTGTCAAAAGACTGATTACAGAAGAGTTCTGCTAGTATAAAAATGAGGTGCACTATAAAAAGTTTATGAATATACGTGGAAATGTATATGAAGCATGTTTTATCAACCATTACATGTGAAAGTGCATACCGAGAGTGGTGGGTGAGCGGTTAACGTTCTGCCGTCGCATTCGGGAGGACGCCGGTTCGAATCCCAATCTGGGCATCCAGATTTGAGTGTTTCATGGTTTCCCCAAATCAGTCCAGGCGAATGTCGAGATGCTTACTTCAAAAGGCCATGGCCGAATTCCTTCCCATTCGTTGTCCCCAGTCCCATCCCGCCTCTAATAACCAAGTCGTAGACAAGGCAAAAGCCATAAGTAAAAAAAAAAACCTAAAGAAAAAAAAGATGAAAAAACATCTTATTAAATGAAGCAAGAATATCAAGAAATTTAATTCATTACCTCTGAATGATATGTAGTCTAATATGAACAAAGCTTTATTTCTATTTGTGGAATTTCAGTTTAAGAACTAACTACAGAGGGTTTCTGCCAATGTCTTTAGTCTGGAGATAAATATCTCACCTCCCGGGGGACATTATTTCGAGTTAATGATTAACAAAATCGACACATTAACTCTATAAATAACCCTCATTAATTCCGACGGCTTTTCACTGTTGAACATAAATTCATTCTTTAAAATAAAATCTGAATTATTTGTCTACATTATGTTTATAATAATTGTCAAAAATAACTGTAAACATCTGGTTTTCTTTGTGGAAATTAACGCATTTAAGGTGGTAGACACATCTTAGGAGGATTCCGAGTTTGCTCGTATTATTACAAACTGAAAACTGTATGTCTGATGGTGTGTTTTATCAGATACCCAAAGTGCCGATTGGTTGTGTAAAAATTAGACATAACCATTTCTAGTGGTTATCTTCCCCAACCGTAAGTACACTTCTGGAGGCACTATTTGGTGCAGCAATACATGATTGAAGCATGAATTGATGTGACACAGTTTACATCACAGCGAGCCTGGTGGGTCAGCGCTTCAGTGGCTACACTTGGTCCTGCTGTTCGAGAAAACGATTTTCGAATGTATGGATGGTTTCTTGAAAATGTCATGACCGAATCCATTTTCATTTTTGCGCCCATCCTCTTGTGGCTCTAATGGTCTGACAAAGACGAGATGATTTTTTTTGGCTTTACGCTTCGTCGATGTCCAAGTTATTAGAGCCGGGAAAGGACTGAGCGTAAGGAAGGAGAAGGAATTTTTCCATGGCCGTGGAGTGATTTGGGGAAACCATGGAAAATCCAAATATGGATGGTCGAACGGGGATTCGAACCCGCGTCCTCCCGAATCCGATACCAGAGCTTTACCGCTCGTCCATCACTCTCGGTAGCCCGAAGCAAAATAAAATACAACCTTTTTATACCATTTATTTATCACTTTTGTAGTTGTTAAGTACCCCTTTAAAACCTAGTTTGGCTTTTCTGGTTATTTCACCGGATAATCTACTGGAAAGGGCAATATTTTCTACAATCGCTGGGAGTCGCAGTGTTTAAAGAGAGAACTGTATAATCTATTACAATGTTACTTTCTGTTAAAAGAGGAAACGAGTTAAATAAATTCAGTAATTAACTACTTTCCTCTTTCAGCAGCGTAAAGTGATTAAGCGATGATCCAAGTTAATGTTTTTACAATATTCCCACCCCTTCCCAAGTCTTTGGCTTTATATCACCCTAAATTAGATTACCTCTTCGCTGGCGCATTGCCTCGATGTGAAGTAAAACAACAGTTACGGAACTATAATGTAATTTAAAATGGTAGTAAATTTTAAGCTTCGTTCCCGATTTCGTTATAAATAAATGAGTTACACAAGTTGCAATGATACCAACTTCCGACAAACAAGGAAAAGTTTCAAACGTAGTTGTAATATACAGCTCTGTTCGTTTATTTTAATTTAGCTAGTCTAAGACAAGTGAATTCATGCATCAATGCATAAATATTATACAACTTTTCTTTCCACGTAGAAAGTCATTAATACGCACACGTCTTTTGCAGAGCGTTTTTTAAATCAGACATTTGCTTTTGCGCATATGTTGCAATAGCTGCGTTGCTGCCTTAGTAGCTACTGTGTAACTCGAAAGCCGGAGATACTTATCGCTTGAGTATTTATGATTGGATATTTGGAGGTAGGAGTTGGTTTGTCTCATTAAGAGGTAGCGTGGCCTAAACGCTTTAAGAAGTACCAATTTTGTATTGACCACTACAATAGAGCCCGTAGTATCTTATTGTGCGAACTATAGACTTAACCAAAATAATAAATTAGTGACATTTGATAATTGGATTCTGAGACAGATATTTTCTTTTTCAGATAAAAGCATATAAGCGAAGAAGACGAGAAAATAGGGACATAAGGGACTTGTGCCATATTTCTGATTAGGACCAATAGTAAAATAAAAAAGGCTACGACAGTAAGGTCTCATAATGAGAAGGTTCGTTATCTCATCAATGATGGTATAGAACGATATATCGAAGGTAGCAGACCATTGACTGATGCACTCAAGGACTAAGCCAGAAAGGAAGACATTCTAGTCGAGAACAGAACACTTTACAGAATACTAGTAGGTGAGGTAGTAAATTGGCTACGGTTCGTAATGCACTGCAGTAAGTAAGTAACCAACAAAACGTTTTAAAAGGTGACTCAATAACTACGAAAAGAACAGATTCTGCAAATGTTTAACAAAAAAAAGATATTAATGACGGAGTCTAAAAATATACGTATCAAAATTTGAATTACATAAGATGAGTTAATTTATTGATATAGGGTACTGTTGAAGTTGTGAAATGAATGTAAAAACAGTTACTGGTACATACATTTGAATCAGAAAATGAATGATTTAGATTGTAGTGCGTTTATGGAGATCAAAAGAATCACACACGATAGAGAGATTTGAAGGAATTCGCAGCATCATTCAGAAAACTTAAGACGGGAAGTCTCAAACAAACGTGGAATCAATTTTACACATAATTTTTTTTTCCTTGCTGTTGTCAGTCTTTAGACTGGTTTGATGCAATCCTCCATCCCTTCCTATCCTGAAATACAAAATAGCCGTCCATGTTAAAACAAAAATGGATTAAATTGTTGTTTTTATTCATGTGGTATCACTAAACAACTGATCAGAACGAATACTAGAACTGACATTTCCCTCGACATTTCATATCCTCCGCGATATTCCACGGGTGCGCCACTATAGCACACAAGAGTTTACCAATAGATAACGGCCGCCATCGAACTATAAAACTTCCCCTTCTGCCTCACCGACGTTATGCGAGTGGTCTGACACCAAGTGCTAGATCGATTATTGATTAGGTGCTTGATAATATATTAGAATTTTGCGTTAACGAATTTAGCTATAGTATTCTGTTCTGTTGCATTGTAACTACAAGAAATACATGATTGTGAACTTATAAGTTTTCTTGTTGGCTTTGCAGGCACAGTAATCATCAGAGATGGTCACCATATTCTTTTGTCAATGTAGGCTGCAAAATAAAACGTACGAACAATAATAATCTGAGCGAAGATTCGAATTCCTGTAGCCCACTTATCAGTTCACTACTCCGATCAAGAGAATACACTGACGACTGAAAAATAATGGTACACTGTCTCTCTGTCTGTCTGTTTATTACGTTTCTTGGGCTAAACGGCCAATCTCATTATGATGAAATTTCACAAGGAGATGCGATTTGGCATTAGAATGGACATAGGATACTTTTTTCTGTATAAATAGTACATATTGTCATGTAGTTTTGAAAAATTATACAAACGTTCATAGACTGACGCTTACGATGTGTAAAACTCTATAGTACCTAATAGCATAGCGCCATGGTAGCTCAGTGGTTAACGCGCCTGCTTACAAATGTTTAGACAGTAGTTTCAGGATCAAATCTCGCTGGAGGCAAATATTTTTAAGAATTGTTTTTGGTCGTATGAGCCATGCCTTGACGGCCAGTTTTTCAGATTCCATATTAAACTGTAGATATCAAAAATTTAGGGATGAATTGTTTGGTAAATCGTACGCTGCCTAACAATGCTGTAAGTGTACACTTTTTTTACGCTGCATTGATCACTCTGCCTTTGTTTCTCTCGCAGTCAGAGAGAGAGAGAGAGAGAGAGAGAGTGTGTGTGTGTGATCTGCACAAATATATTATAAATGCGAAAGTAAGTCTCTGTCTTTTTGTTACGTTTAGTCGTCTAAATAGCTATACCGATATTCATGGCATTTGACAAGGAATTAATTTATACATGTAGGAAGGAATAACAGTTTTAATCACAATGTTTTGGAACTTATCGAATGGCGTCAGGCGGACGAATGCGTGTGTTGTTGTGTAATGTTTATGTCGGTTGCTCAAGCTGTGTTTCTCGCGCAGCCTGTTGTTAGTAAATTTCATCAAGAGACAAATCCCATTTTGGTATAGATGTCGATTTGCTCTGCACTGTACCATTACTTGGTGTCTGCGTAAATGTTTCTGGCACCAGTTTATTTTGTATTCTTTTTTGACATGCCTTGCGGGCGTAAACCTGACCTAAGTGGTAGCTCTAGCAGAGCCCAAACAGCTAAAGTTATTAGAAAATACAAGAATCGGATGCTCATGCTGAAGATTAAAAGACCAAGCTGAAATAAAGATGACCTTAGTTAACACTCCCCCCACCCCTTTCCACGGATCCCCGCACCTTAGTTTGTTTGTGTATATGTTGGAAACGAATTATCTTTATGAGGCAGGTTCAACGGTAGAAGATATTGTGATGGCTTTCCTGTCATATGTGCCGACTAGATGCAGCTTTCTATATTCAATTCTGGCAATGAAATTTTAAGCCCACGCGTACGAAGACGCGGGTATCGACCAGTTATATATAATAGTGCCCTGGTGGCACAGTGGTTGAGGCATCTGTCTGGAGATCGAAATTTCCCCATTTCTGATCCCTGTCTCGATGGGGATTTTCATAAGCTCTTAATCCTAGTTATATCTCTACCATAGTTGTGTAATGTGAAGTACGTCAAAACGCTTCCGTGGTTCGGATTCCACGTTATACTGCACGTACCTTCTAATGCTAACAACCCCGGTTGGAACACGGATGTGTAGGCTTGGGCAAAGTTTATCGAGGTATCGAAACATCGATGTAATTGAATAAAATAATCGATATTTTTATTCTCGGCACATCAATCTGTATCCAATTTCATGTGTTGCATATACAGGGTGAGTTTTTTATCTTGAGACAACTAAATATCTCGAAAAACTACAAATCCGATCAAAAAAAGTGGGTAATAAAAATTGTTCGTCTCGACGGGGGACATCCGATGATACCAAATTTGACTCCCCACCCCCACCCCCTAGGGGTGGGGGAAGGGGGAGAAAAAAAACTTAAATAGGAACCCCCATTTTTTATTGCAGATTCTGATTCCCCGGAAAAAACTACCCCTATTTCACCCCCAATTCGAGTCATTTTGGTCGATAGATGGCGCTGCAATCGACAAAAATCAAAATAAGCAAAAATTCATTTAAAAATGAGGATATCTCGTGAAATACACATCAGATCAGCAAAATACAAGTTAATGTGATTGATATTTTTTCAAAAAACTATTCAATAACACCACCCACCTCCAAACTTGAGGGATGGGAATGGACATTATTTCAAAATGCACTGATGCAAATTCTTTAGCAGATAGCGAAAGTCAAACATTACTTTTTGCGTTACCCAGGAACAACGACGTGGACGTAGTAATTTTCTGTTCCCTTTGGGGTGCTAGATTTAGGTGAGTCCCCTCGCCTCTCACCATCGGGGTGCTTGTTTTTGGTGAGTCCCCTCACCTCTCACCATCGGGGTGCTTGTTTTTGGTGAGTCCCCTCGCCTCTCACCATCGGGGTGCTTGTTTTTGGTGAGTCCCCTCGCCTCTCACCATCGGGGTGCTTGTTTTTGGTGAGTCCCCTCGCCTCTCACCATCGGGGTGCTTGTTTTTGGTGAGTCCCCTCGCCTCTCACCATCGGGGTGCTTGTTTTTGGTGAGTCCCCTCGCCTCTCACCATCGGGGTGCTTGTTTTTGGTGAGTCCCCTCGCCTCTCACCATCGGGGTGCTTGTTTTTGGTGAGTCCCCTCGCCTCTCACCATCGGGGTGCTTGTTTTTGGTGAGTCCCCTCGCCTCTCACCATCGGGGTGCTTGTTTTTGGTGAGTCCCCTCGCCTCTCACCATCGGGGTGCTTGTTTTTGGTGAGTCCCCTCGCCTCTCACGTGTTTGTTTCTAACAACAATTCTAAAGCAAGTGCTCGAAAATATCACCACCGACATCGATGCATTTATTTACCCGCTCTTGGAATGATTCGACGCAACTAAGAAGCATATCCGGCGTGATTTTTTTGACAAGCGTTGGTAATTCGTTCAATCATGTTTTCAGGCGTTGTTGGCACTTCACTGTAAACTTCATTCTTCAAGTATCCCCATAAAAAAAAATCAGGCGAAGTGAGATCTGGTGATCTTGCAGGCCACGGCACTGGACCTCCTCTTCCGATCCATCGACGATTGTACAGACGATCTAACACTTCCCGCGATCTTACAGCAAAATGTGCTGGACAACCGTCATGTTGAAACCACATTGTTTGTCGCACGTCTAAGGGTACGTCTTCAAGCAATGTTGGCAGTACGTCCTCTAAGAGTTGTTGATATTTCTCCCCATTGAAATGTCCATGGATAAAATGTGGACCAATAAGTTTGTCCCCAATTATCCCACACCAAACATTTACATTCCACGGACGCTGATGTTCAACTTGGCGTAACCAATGCGGGTTTTCCACACTCCAATAATGCATGTTGTGTCGATTAATGGTGCCGTGGTTAGTAAAAGTGGATTCATCCGAAAACAGTACTCGAGCAAAGAAATGGGGTTCTTCTTGTATTTTCTGTAGCGACCATCGGCAAAATGTCAATCGATTATCGAAATCATTGCCGTGAAGTTCTTGATGCAACGAAACATGGAACGGATGGTATTTTCTACGATGCAAAATCTGACAAACACTTCCCTCCTGAGTGAACTGTTGGATAATACGGTAAAAAGAAGCGCGCGATCGAGGCTGGTCTGGAAAACGATGAGCATAAAGATCAACAGCATTATCGATATTCTTGCGACATTCTCCATAAATGTAGACCATTTCAATTTTTTCTTGCAACGTTATAGCCTGCATTCTCATTGACACGTGCAACAGAACGAAGTAAATAAATCAGAGATGTTATGAACGCTATGAAAGTACATCAAGTAATGAGAAAACTCTGAGAAATGAGCGACGATGTGAACGCAATGGAAGTACATCAAGTAATGAGAAAACTCTGAGAAATGCAGCGCCATCTATCGACCAAAATGACTCGAATTGGGGGTCAAATAGGGGTAGTTTTTTCCGGGGAATCAGAATCTGCAATAAAAAATGGGGGTTCTATTTAAGTTTTTTTTCTCCCCCTTCCCCCACCCCTAGGGGGTGGGGGTGGGGAGTCAAATTTGGTATCATCGGATGTCCCCCGTCGAGACGAACAATTTTTTATTACCCACTTTTTTTGATCGGATTTGTAGTTTTCGAGATATTTAGTTGTCTCAAGATAAAAAACTCACCCTGTATTTGTTATGAGGAGAATGCAAAATTTTGCAGAATAGTCACTTACAACCATGGCTACATCAAACTAGATATGAAAATAATCAATCAAGTGATATTACATTTGAACATCAGGTATAACATTGGTCCAAATAAAAGTTTGTAAAGCTAATATAGATTTTCCACAGTGACACAAACCTCAATTATTAATAAACAATCATACTTCCAATATTCAAAGAAGGAAAAACACATGAAGAAACAAAAATGATAAAAGAGATTTGTGTCCCAACAAGTGCTCATGCCACATCATTGATGCGGCGAACTTCAGGAATAATGGCACAGGATTCAGCGACGGTGAAAGGCAATCCGAAAATCGAACCTCTATTTGCATTTTAAAAAAAAAATTATTAGCCAAACACGTTTCGCTCAGAAACTCTAATCATCATCAGGGGATAATCAGCTCCTAATTAAATTCTCTTATAAGTATGCATGCAGCAAACTATGGCAAGACAACTAATTTGGGCGACATTCCAGCATAGCAGAACGAGATGCAAGCTAATCGTTAAAGATACCGATCATCTTTCGAAGCGCGGGGTGCGGACTTCATCTGCAGTTCTTGCAAGAATGAAATAGCGTCATCCTATTTTTTTTTTTTTGCTGTCATCAGTCTTTCAACTGGTTTGATGCAATCCTCAATTCTGTCCTATCTTGTGCTAACCTCTTTATCTCTGCATATCCCTTTCAACCCACGTCTTCAATTATCTGCTTCATATATTGTAATCTCTGTCTTCCTCTACAGTTCTTACCTTCGACTATCCCCTCCACCAGCAAATTAACCAATCCAGCATGTCTCAAAATATGACCTACTAGCCTGTCTCTTCTGTCTATAAGCTTCTTCCACAAACTCGTTGCCTCTCCCATCACTTCCAAAACTCGTTGATTTCTTACTTTGACTGTCCACTTAATTTTCAGCATTCTCCTGTAGCACCACATTTCAAATGCTTCAATTTTCCTTCTTTCCGGTATTCCTAAAGTCCATGTTTCGCTACTGTAAAGTGCTGTGCTTCACACATAGAGTTTTAAAAAGTTTTATACCCATTTAAGATTAAATTAGATGCTCTCTTTAATCCATTGTGAGAACAGTCTCAAGGATGTGGAACGAGACATCTCATCTTCAAATTAAGCAATAATAACAATAACACACCGTTTCCGTTGTTAACTACAAGAAACAGCTTTCCGTATTAGTCACTAAATTTTAATACGATTTTCAAAAAACTTTTGTTAATTTTTGTATTTCTCGGTCCCATAAAAATCGTACATGGTATCAGTATTTGTAAGTCATATTCCGTTCCCTATTGTTCTTTCATATATTATGTTCAGCGGCAGATCTAGGAATTCTCCGAGCCGGAGCAAAAACTTGAGATTGCCGCACTTCAAACATGATTTTGCCGCCCCCTTGAAGTTGCCAACCGGGGCAAGCGTCCCGTTTTGATGCCCTTTAGATTCGGCACTGATTATGCTTTCATACCTTTTAACTTTCAATATTCAAAGAAAAAATACTTAATTAAAGTAAACTCATTTATTTTAATGCTGATTTGTTGCAGTCCACTTTTATGCATTTGAATGTTGGAATTGTTTTTTGTTTGTTTTTTTCGCCTTGTCGACGGCTAAGGTCATTAGAGGTGGGATGGGACTGGGGACAAGGAACCGGAAGGAATTCGACCATGACCTTTTTGAAGGAAGCATCCCGGCATTCGCCTGGAGTGATTTGTGGAAACCATGGAAAACCCAAATCTGGATGCCCGGACGGGGATTAGAACCCACGTCCTCCTAAATGCGAGTCCAGAACGTTAACCGCCCCCCCACCCACCATGCTCGGCATTAAAATCGTAAATTAGTAGGCCTACTTAATAAACGCCAATGTAGCTGTCATTCAAAGTTTATTCTTTTCGAACTCCGCGAACGAAAGGACTTTTACAGAAAAACTTTTGTTCATTTAAGTAAATGGTTTTTTCATACGTTAAAAATATATTGCTATAGAGTTATTATAATTTATCTATATTTATGCTGTATGATGCGATAGTTGTTCGCTTTTACCAAGCATGCTGCTTTTATGTAAAGCTCTAAAGTTTTTGTAGATTAATACAGCTGCTATGGATTAAATTCCTCTCCGTTGAAGTGACGATAATGTTTAAATTATTCAGAATTTCCAACTATAAAAGGCAGTTTGGTGCATATGAAGTGGAAGGGCAGTTTAAGCAAATCTAAATTTCTGAACAGTCTTCCGCAAGGAATCCGTCTAATTTCCTTTCAATAATTCCTAGAATTCGTTTAAAAAAAAAAAAAATCTACGACTTTGGTTCTTGTGGTGATTTTATTAAGAAATGTCACAAGAAAACTCACGAAACACTGGAGATATTACTTCCCATCAGATGGGTATAGCAGGTTGTAGAAACAGTGTTTTTTTATCAAGCAGACGTTCGAAATCATGACCAACCAAATGCAAATACACACAATTAGGGATTGTGCATAAACTACGTGGCTCGGTCTAGGGGGAGGGGGAGGGGTTGGCTGGAATGCTACGTTGGGCTACGTGGGGGGGGAGGGGGTTTCGAGCCAGGCCACGTAGCTTTTGGTTCATATTATTTGTCATAGTCAAAATGAGATAGAGGACACACAACAGCATGTAAATATTTATTTCCGCCATTTAATTATCCCCGTATGTAATTTACGTTAGTCTGACAAGGGAAAACAGTACAAAATGGCTTCTGGAGTCATTATGGAAAAAGGTTACGTGCTACGTGGGGGGGGGGGGGTGGCATAAGCCACGTCGGGCTACGTGGTGGGGAGGGAGGGTTCGCAGGAGGCCAAAATGGAGCTACGTGGTTTATGCAAGCCCACTTATCTCTCAGTCATAGAATGGTAGAATTTAAGAGCTGCAAAAGATTCTTTCTGAAATACAATAACATATGATATTTTAACTCAAGCCAATATTAGGAACATTTATTATAGGAAGAAAGAACAATTATAACTAAAGTAGTAAAACCTTTTCATTTCAAGTAACGTCTGTAGTCATATATGAGTAGCAGTCTTTGAAATCATAGGTTTATTATCTTCTTTACCACATGTTTCGAAAAATTATGGCTTTTATCAATTTTTGGCAAATAATATCTATCCTTTTCTTTAGTCCCCTATGTGCTACGAAAATTGTTACAGTCTCTATTCATTAGAAACTAACCGGAACCGGATTTTTCTTTTCTGACGACATCGCCGTAAAACCAGACACTAACATTCCACACGCATCAATCTGTAACGCAAATTAGCTGGCACACTGTGTGGTTCAACAACACCGCTTCTCAGTTTAAGGGCTAGGGATAATGTTAGAGCACCAAACATACGTCACAGTTTGGGTACAGTCATTAGCATCAACTTAATCAGTTATCAGTCTGGAAATACGTAAGCTCAATTAAATAAAAAATGGTTTATGGCCTTAATAAGCTTGTGACAGATTTTCCTGTCTCTGTTATGGCAACCTCTAATCCTCCCTGTAATTCTATAGAACGAAACTGAGCGTGGTGGTGTAACGGTTAGCGTTCTTGCCTCGCATTCGGGAGGGCGGTGGTTCGAATCCCCGTCCGGGTATCCAGATTTGGGTTTTCCATGGTTTCCCAAATCACTCCAGGCAAATGCCAGGATGCTTCCTTCAAAAGGCCATGGCCGAATTCCTTCCCATTCCTTGCCCCACATCCTTTCCCGTCTCTAAAAACCTCGCTGTTAAGAGACGTTAAGCAGTAAAAAAATAGAACGAAAGGGACCTACACTTAAATGGTGAATTTGAACCACTAATTCACATTAAAAAAGTAAAGGTTTGCCATTGTAACGACATATAAAACTTCCCACTGAAAACGTGGATGAAACTGGTTTTCTTTTGACACTTATGGAGACATCGTAATTTTTCAACGAACTCGCTGTTATTGAGATATATGCTTGCAGGGTGGTGCCATGTTCTAATAATAAATGCCATCGTATCTGCAGAACTGCTTCACCACCTTCTAAAGTAAAACTGCATTTAGATGTGTTTCACACTCTCTATTAAGCTCAAGTAACGATCTTGTGCGAAAGCGATCTAGCATACTGTAACGAGCAAAGCCTCATTCCATTAATTTCTAACAACCCTTTTTTAATTTATTTAGGGGGCGTTAATTAATTACGTGAGGTGAAAAAAGGGGGGAGATCCGGCAAAATCTCACCAAGGGGGAGAGGTGGGGGAGGGGTCGACGGAAAACTCACGTGAGGTTTTGAAATCCAGTAGAGAAAAAGAAAAAATGTTCACAAATTGCGAGGAAACCGTCTTCAGGGAGGGTATATCGACGCGAAAACGGACGTTAGCGGGTATAACGACCGTGGGAAGAATGAGAGCTAAAAAAAAAAAGGGTCTAAAAAAAACTACGAGATCGATTGGCAAGGGGAGGGGGGTTTCCCTCAAAAAATCTCACGTCATCTTAGGGGTTAGGGGGTCCGAAATTCCGGAATAACACCTCCACGTCATTAATGGATACCCCCATAAAATATTGGACACGAATAATAAGATAAATTTCTAGAAAGGGACGACGTAGTAGAGGCTCTATCAATCTTCCTTAGCCCTTAGGTTAAGGGATTCTTGTCAGAAGTACTTGCCGTCTTGGCATTGCCTTCTTTTATTTGCTGTTTCCGTGTAAGTGCTTGTTTTACTTTTATATTTTTCATTTCTGTTGCGCCTTTTATTTTTATTTTATATATTTTTTTTATTATTTTTTTTGGTATTTTTTTATTATTATTTTATTTAGTTTAATTTAATTTAACAATGTAGTTGCATCCGTTTCGCAATGTTTTTATCTTTTTCTCACTAGTTTTCTTCTGTCAGCAGCTGGAGTGGTCTTCTATGTGGACCCTCGTATATGCCGTAGTGCCCTAGAGAGAGAATAAGGTGGTTCTCTCTCTCCTCAGTTTTTGGTAAAAATGTCTTGCTATTTTTTTATACCTATCCCGAAGTTTCGTGATCCCCGCTGTCTCGTGGAGGATGTCTGTCGGGAATCTCATTGGCAGGTGGAGTGCTCTCTTCAGCGCCTTGTTTTGCATTCTCTGCAGTTTCTCAATATGCGTTCTTGCGGCATATCCCCATACAGGGGATGCATATTCCATAATCGGGCGCACCAGTGCTTGATATAATTGGAGGCCGCATCTGGGTGGTAGTGTGCTACTGTAATTCAACACTGGATAAAGTTGCCCCAGTCGTTGAAGAACTCTGCGCCTGACGTCTTCGAAGTGCGGCTTCCATGTTAGTTTCGTATCTAGGGTCACCCCAAGATACTTTGCCATGGTCACCAAGGGGATTCTCTCCCCGAAGAGCCTCAGCATCGATCGTGATGGCTTACACCTCCGCGTCAACATGATGGTCTGGCTCTTCGATGCGTTGATCTTAATTCTCCACTTGGTGGCCCACTCCTCGACGTATTTCAGCACTGCTCGGAGGCGGCGTCCCACGAGGATCCGGCAGCGGGACGTAGTGAAGATCGCCGTGTCGTCGGCGTATAATGCCAGCTTGGTTTGTTGACCCATCGGAATATCCGCTGTGTACAGCGTGTAGAGCACTGGGCCCAGCACACTGCCTTGAGGTACCCCGGCGCGGATGGGTCTTGTTGTTGATTTCGCGTCGCCTATTTTCACCACAAAAGTTCTTTGCTGGAGATAGCTCTTCAATAACAGTAGATATGGTCCTGGAACTCCAAGTGTAGCCATTTTGTAGAGTAGCCCTCCGTGCCACACGGAGTCAAAGGCCTTCACCACGTCGAGGAGGACCACGCCGCAGTGCTCTCTTGCGTTGAATGCTGCGGTTGCTTCCTCGACGACCCTCAGCAGTTGGTGCGTGGTTGAATGGCCAGGTCGGAAACCGTGCTGCTCTGCTGGTATCATACCTCCGTCGCGGATGTGCACCTGCAGTTGCTTGAGTAACAGCCTCTCAAACAGTTTGCTGAGATTAGGTAGGAGGCTGATTGGTCTATAGTTCTGCGGGTCAGCTGCGTTTTTGCCAGACTTAGGAATCGGGATGATCACCGCTCTTTTCCACGCTGCCGGGTACACTTTGGTCCTCGCGATCTTGTTGAATAATTCTACCAGCCTCACGATGGCACCTGCTGGTAGATTCTTCAGTACCCCGTTGGTGATGCCGTCGTGTCCCGGTGCCTTGTCCGGGGGAAACTTTGAGATCTCTTCCCGTAGGTCTTCGACGGTGAATGGGTCGATTTCACCCTCTTCTTCTTCGCCGTTGTCTCTAAGGTACCGACGGAGGTGTTGCCTGACTCTATGGCAGTGGCGTCTGTCTATTGGCTCCGCGACGGGTCTAAAGTTCCCCTCAAATGCATCCGCCAGCGTGTTGGCTTTGTCTGTTGGCTTACAGACAAGACCATTCGCTCCGTTCAGGGGTGGTATTCGGCTGCGACGTCCAGTGAGTTGCTTGGTCTGCTTCCATGCTGTACCGTCTTCTACTTGCAACGTTGACACCTTGTCTGCCCACTGTTGGTTTCGGTGCTCGGTTATCCTGACTTTGATCTAGCGGATCAGGCGATTTAGGTGTCATCTGTCCTCGGGCCTCCTGGTTTCTTGCCAGAGACGGGCTGCCCTGTTCTTAATTGTAATCATCTCCAGGATGTCAGCTGGAAGGCTCTTCTGCTGCGCACCACTCCGTTATGGTGGTGTTGCAGAGTCGGCTGCTGTTTTGATGTGGTCCGTGATTTTCTCAAGCTCGACATCAACATCTTCATCAGCCTCTTCCCTGTGTAGCTTTTCTGCCAGGTTTATTTTGAATTGCTGCCAATCTGCCTTTTGATAATTTTTTCCTTTTTCAGTGTTTTGTTCCGCTTCTACATCTGGTGCTTCTATAATCACTGGCTTGTGGTCTGATGATAAGCGGTTTACCACTCTGGCTTCCAAGAGACCTGGAATATTCCTTGCGATAGCAACGTCCAACACGTCTCCGCGGTGGCGATGGTTTTTTGGGGTGTGTGTTGGCACGTCTGGTGCGAACACGATACAGTCGTATCGGTTTGCCGCTCGTAGCAGACTGCGCCCGCTAATGTTGGTGGCTCTGCTGTTCCACATCTGATGCTTTGAGTTCAGATCTCCCGCGATAAGTAATCTCCCAGGGATTGAGAGGAGAGCCTCCAGGTCCGCTTCATCTATGTGATTTCGTGGTGGATGATAAACTGAGATCACGTTGACGGGCCCATCGGATAAAATATTGTCAAATTGTGGAATTCAAGGAAAATATTAATTTCACGTGTGCGGGATTGTGAAGCATCCTCATGGAATGGCCGCAAAGCCTACAGTTACTGGGGTGGCAATATGGCGTTTAGGTTCTCGGTGAATTCTTTGTTTTACCAGGCGTGGGTATAGCCAGCGCAGTGATACGAAAGGGACTATTTCACTAGTTAGATGACGCGCTGGATCACAAACCTCAAACACATCACGGAATGAATGCCACGTGTGAATGGACGTAAATCAGTCAATAATATATTTTTAGAAATGATTTTTAAGTTGCGCGCCTGTATTCTCTTTGCATATCCCGAGTGTCGCAGAGAGGGAGACACGCAAGGTGCCGCTGGATTGGCGGAAGCACAATGACGGATCATCATCACTTTGCCTGGGACTTTGCTTATGGACTGTGGACATCACGCTTTAGTTCGACAGCGTTGGCTGCCGTCTACGTGAGAAATATATGGAGAATCCTTTGAGGCAGACAGAGTTCATGATAGAAAGTAACAATTTACTCAGTGTTGTTTCTATGTTTCTTCTCCTTCATGTTTTTTTTTTCGAGCTGAAGGTGGCTAGGCATCGGGACACGTGAAGATTTCATTGACTCGTAATGTATTAATTTTATTTAGAATATTGCATTGGTATCAAGCCCGAAAGTGACCCCACGAAACAATTTTATTGCTCTAATGATTTACTAATTCTCGAGCTAGCACGGACTAAATATTTCAGTAAACTTTCCTTTTTTGTTGTTTCAAACATAATACCCAGCCATAGATTTTCAGTGACGCCCATTTAACAATCGTTCTGTTTTGTTTATTTTGTTTGTAATCATTTGTAAAACATTTACGTACTGAAAAATATCCGATGAATAAACTTGGTCTACTTGATCTATTTTATAGGAACCACGACCCTTGTATTTTTCCATGTACTTACAGATAATTTCATTTTGCAACCCATCATTTATTTTCTGAAAGTTTAGGGGATACTTACCTTTAAAGAAGAACTATGTTCAATTAGAGATATCCCATCTCCTTTACATCCTAGTGGGCATATCGTAGAACAATTTCAATTACTATTGCTTTTTGCTAATTCTTATTAAAACTCAGAATTATTGGGATACATAAAATAAATAATTTATTCTGTAACCAAACAGGTCAGTATATATCCAGCATAATTCCCGTGGAATGTTAATTTTGACAGAGGTGATGCGGAATTTAAAGCACTCTGAACAACGTTGTCATTGGCTGAAGAAGGGGTCAGGTACCCTCGAATTTAATTATAATGACTAACAACCCACCGAAGCAAATGCTCGAAGACAGGCACGAAACAATTACCCAGGAATAAGGCGGGGACGCACTTTACGAAAAGAAGGAAGATTATCTACCACAAGGTACCCCCGAGGAGCCATGCTATAAAGACCATGCTGGCACGACAGGACGAAGACCCCAAGTTCCGGACCGCTTACTATCCGTGATAGTGCACTATCATTTCCGAAGGAACTCAAGACAGCGTTGCGTCTGGTGCTCGGCCCATGCGCTGACGACGCCCAATAGTAGTGATTCTATTAATACAGCAGGCGTCACCGTTCTGCATTTCCTGCCCCCTTCTCGCCCACAGTCAGTGGCACAAGGCCCCGTCGGCACTTGTGCCTGGTTTTCCGTTGAACCATCAACGTTACCGACATCCGAATACTACGATGCAGCTGGGACTCATCACTTCCCTTAGTTACCGCGACCCTACATTGCTTCACTGAAATTCAAATATACACGACCTAGAGTGTCGTCATTGTGAAAGGTCCGCCATGTTTTTTCAGTTTCAATCCACCCCAGTTGGCCGTAAGCATGGCAGGTAGTGCATTCCGGTGGCAGTGGTGATAACTTCCCTGCCAGCGTTCGTAGCAGTCTTCATTCAATCCGGCTCCGTATGTGCAGACAGCATGGACGCGATACTCTTCCGGAGTAAAGCCACGATGTGCTTCGACCGCAGGATCGCACAATTCACTGAGACCATGATCCACGCACCAAATGGCAGCAAAGAGAAAAGTTGAGGATCCATCGCGTATCCCGGGATCGCTAAGCCTGCTTCCGCAAAGATCTAGGGAGGTTCCCAGCCGAGATAATGATACAAACATGGAACCTTTTAATTCCCTGTAGTATACCTTACCATTAACCGATCTGATCGCTAACTGTATGTGATGTCATAATCCATCCAGAAGTGAAGCATAATTATGATTTGATTTAGGTCCTCTCTTCATTGTCAGGGTGAAGAAGAATATTAGCATCTGTGAAACAAAATCCATCTTCCCACATTCTGTTGTCGACATGCTGGTATTGAGATATACTTACCACATTACCTTATTTTTTTTTTCTACGATACACTTCAATAAATCATGCCTTGACTGCTACATTGATTTCTTGTTAATATGGCTTTACGTTTCTCATTGTCGATGTCACTAGAAGCTAAAATGACTGGGGAAGGAATTTTCCACGTCCTTTTTGAAGGAATTATGCCGGCATTTGCCTGGAATTATTTCGCAATACTATGGAAAACCTAAATCTGGATGGCCGGTCGGGGATTCGAAGCCGCGTACTACCAAATGCGAGGCAAGAGCTTTCTTCTTAACCTATAATGCGGCCTTCAGGAATCTCTGTTAAGTGCAAAATGGTTTGCTGTCGGCATATCTAAAAGTTCGGTCCAGCAGTAATTTCGCAGTACGTTAAATCTAATGGATGTATCTTTATGGCAGCATAAAGCGCTAAATCTCTCCACTTCTATTAGTCAACATGACGCGTTACACTTTCCATCGTCTTCAACCTCTACCCATTAAAACTGAAATTTAAAAAATCTACGAAACTTTCGAAATGTCTCAACATTTAGGTCGTCAATAGTGTGCTGAATATCCTAATAATTTACTGGGAAAGAGTTAATAAAGCAATTTCTTTATCACCTTTCTTAACATTGTAACGTAATGAGAAAAGTGTACCATCCCATACAAGTTTTATTATTGATATTAAACGGCGCTAATGACCTCGATGTCGACGCGCTCTAAAACAACAACAACAACAACAACATTATTGATATTAAATCCAAATAGAGATGGGAAGAATTTTTTAGTGTCGGATTCTCTGGCTGCATCGGCCGAGCGAGGAGACCAAATTCCGGGAAAAAGGTGCCCGACAGACCTCTAAGGGGCGAACAATGGACAGCTCTTTTGTTTGAGAGTAACTGTGCTGTTGATCCCAGAGGGATCCTAGGTCCGGGGAAATACCAGAAGGAAGGTTGTTGACCGGCCGTTGACTTTTGCTAAGCCGGTATTTTTGGAAGAGTCACTTCCCGACTGCTGACGATATTCAGCGATTTCTCACGAAAACGCCGGAAAATTATTCTAGTCAATAGAAGAGTTTTTTTGAGAAGGGGGTACCTTAGCAGAACCAATCACCGGCGCAAAAATACCAGTTTTTTTATATTTCTGTCTTCTTGTTAAAAATACGTCACAGAGAGGCTTGGCCAGTGGCAGGAGCGAGGGGGCGACAGTGGAGGATATTTTGAAGACACTCTGTAATTGGCCACGAGTAGGCGAGCTTGTACACTCAGTGGTGTAGCTAGGTCAACAAGGGCCCCCGTGCAAAAAATTTATTTTGGGTCCTCAGGCCAGATGGGCGACCTTTTTTTTTTGCTTTGTGTTGCTGGTAAGGGCTCCCTGAGCTGAGGATGGGGCCCTTGAGTTGTGCTTAGGGGCCCCCTGAGCAGTGGTTACGGGCCCCCCTGAGCAGTGAGAGGGCCCTTAGTGAGGTGCTTCCTGTGTCTCAGGGGCCCACTTAGACAACTAGACGAGTGTAGAGCTAGAAAAAAAGGTCGCCAGTTTGCCATGAAGGCCTCTGAAACTGCGCTTGGGGGCCCTCAGAGGTATGCTTGGGGGCCCCCTGAGCGTAGGGGCCCCGGTGCACTGCACTGCCTAGCCCCATAGTAGCTACGCCCCTGTGTACACTCCGTACTTGCCCTGGAGTGAACGACTTTGGAGACTCTCTATACAATGTTCGCAGGGTAGGACTTGGTACTCTCCATACTTTGCTTTCTAAGTGGAATAGCAGGGCCGGCATTTCATATGGGAAGGGTGGGGGGGTAAACCGATCAAATGTACCCCGGGCCCGCCGTCTGATTGGGAGTCCCCGGACACCAGCTGAAGGGCCCCCCCAGGCCAAGAATACACCCACTGTTGCCTGGCCAGTTGTAGAGCGAAAAAAAAAAAAAAAAAGGCCTGAGGGAGAACCCCAACCGACGAATTAGCCACGGGCGCCAACCGGTTACGTGACTGCTACGATCGCTTACCCCGGGCTCGAGATTCCTAGCGCCGCCCCTGTGGGAAAGCATAAGTTCAAAGTTGATTCTGCAGTAGGCAGAATTGCTCAGGTCAAGAGTGACTTTGGTGTTGTAGCGAGCATATTCTGCAATATTTTCGTTGTCTAAGGAGCAGTCTACACCGTTTAACGGTAAATTCACAACAAACATAAAAGTGTGTACTTCAAATAGTTGAGATTAGCTCTGTAACGGTCTTATCAAAGGAGATTTTGAGCGATTAAGAGTTCTCGCTTCCGTAGAGCTGAGCTAGTGATTGTTTAAAGCCGCGAACTATTTCAACAAATGTTTATATTTGAAAGAATGGAAAAACTTCTGTAAACTTTCAGTCACCACATTTGATGGGTAATGTAGAAATACCCTGGCGCCCGACATATTCATAAGATGAAATCAATTTAGTATTGCATACAATCATTTGAATCGTGAAGATCATTCCCTGATGTTTTAAAGGGAATATCAACAAAATAAAATGTGAAACGTTTGTCACTCATTGTAAAATTTCATAATGTTGAATCTGTTTCATTAATATTCATTATTTTCTTAGTGGTTTGTGTTTGCATATTGGCAAATGTAAAGCGAGGCAATGCTTTGTATTCTTATTAAATTAAATACGCATCGCCTATAAGCCGTAAACAGATCCAAATAAATAGCAACATGGGACAGCAACATGATAAAGGGAACTATAACCTTTTCACCCTTCCGAACCAACCGTCCACTACAACATTGGCCGACAATTTCACTGAAGTGCCGTATATACCGAGCGGGGCGGTGTAACGGTTAGCGTTCTCGCCTCGCATTCGGGAGGACGGCGGTTCGAATCTCCGTCCGGGCATCCAGATTTGGGTTTTCCATGGTTTCCGCAAATCACTCCAGACAAATGCCGGGATACTTCCTTCAAAAGGCCATGGCCGAATTCCTTCCCATTCCTTGCCCCCATCCTTGCCCCCCATCTTTTCCCGTCTCTAAAGACCTCGATGTTAAAAAGAGACGTAAAGCAGTTTAAAAAAAATGAAGTGCCATAACTCCTATAGTCGTGAGGGAACCCTTTTGACCGAGTGCAGAAAACATATGGTAGTGTACGACAGTGAAGGTGGTTGTGGTAAATTTGATGTTTTCTACTCGATTCATACTTGAAGAAAAACGTTACCTCAACACTGATCGTATCCTGACATAAGATTAATCACCTACTGTTTTTTAAGACATAATGGACTTCTGTTATTTAAACCATACTCTGTGAGAGATTATTGTGGAATTTTTATGTGGAATTGTAATGTTCCAGGTAACAGTCTTCCCTCGTCTACGGAGAAAAAGCACTCTAATGTTATTACCCACCTCCATTCTTCCGTGTTTTCTGCAATGTTCGCGGCTTTAACAATGGCCGTCAGGTAAATCTCTTTATCATTACTCGTAATAGCGCTCTCAACACATTTTCCCTTAAATTTATAATTATCTCAGTCTTCAACCCGTACTCCGTCCGTACGTGGCCCATTACACGAGTGAAACATCCATCTGGCAAAGAACTCTAACAACAAGACGGAAACGCGAGGTATTTTTCTCTTGTTGGAATACAGAATGCAGGGGCGTAGCTACTATGGGGCTAGGCGGTGCAGTGCACCGGGGCCCCTACGCTCAGGGGGCCTCAAAGGGCATCTCTGGGGGCCCCCAAGCGCAGTTTAGAGAGCCCACGAGCCCTCTCGGCAAACTGGCGACCTTTTTTTTATCTCTACTGTCGTCTAAAGGGGCCCGGGCCCTTGCTGCTCAGGGGAGCCCCCAACCACTGGTCACGGGGCCCCTAAGGACAACTCAAGGGCCCCCTTCCTCAGCTCAGGGGTCCTACAGCACACGAAGCAAAAAACAGGTCACCCGTCTGGCCTGAGGGCCCAAAATACATTTTTTGCACCGGGGCCCTTGTTGACCTAGCTACGCCACTGACAGAATGCTGCGCTTCCACAGCTGTTTCGACGTTCGCTGCAACGAGTATGCTGATCTATAAAAGCCGAGGTATATAATATTTTCTTGCAAGGCGTAACTTTATCGTTTAGCGCAGCCTGGTCATAATGATTCAAGCTTACAGGAGACTACGGGCTATAAGAAAACGTGCAACGTTTGTTACAAAAATAGTTCATATTTATTTCCTTTAATAAGAAAACGCTATTAACAGAAAGTAGCAGAACCTGCAAACAATAATTTCACAAAACCCTACTCCAGGATCCGATAGTTAATATTGCAATAAAATCAGTTCGTCTACTCGTTGCTATTAAACATGTAAAATAAACTGTCGGTCCATTTTATAGCAGCACAGTAATGAATTGAATTTACTGAAAACTTACTGCACTCCTTTCTGCACATTATAGTAACCAAGGTGCCAGGGCCGACGCTAAGAATTTCGGGCCCGGGATAAAATGGCCGATCTTTTTTCTTTTTTTTTTTGCCAGATGGCAATGGGCGGATTCTTGGCTTCGAGGCCTGGGGCCCCATGCAGCTGGTGATTGGGGCCCCCTATCAGCCAGCGGGCCCGGGTACATTTGACCCGCTTAACCCTCCCTAACGCCGGCCCTGCAAGGTGCAAAAGGGCGCTCCTGTCATCCACAAGGAGCATTTCATCGAGATACCAGCATCCGTAATTGCATCATGGAAAGCTTCAGAAAAACCCGGCGATTGTTGATGTCACACAATCTTTTTTAGTTAGACATTTAATCATTAAAATGTGACCGGAAAAATATGAACTAATACAGTCATGATCTGGAAAGAAAAAGGGTGAAGAGAAAAGCGTGGTACATATAAGTACACTGAGGAAACTTGTTTAGTCCTTCCACTTAAACAATTTTCTCGTGACTGTCAGATTTAGATGACGTTTTTCTTTTCCATTTGATGTAAGTTAAGGAGTTGCTGACACATATGGAAATTTCTTATTTATTGTTACGAAATTTGACACACCCAATTAAAGAAGCTTTTTTGACAAAACATTACCTCTTTTACTTTTTAAGACTTACGACATTAAGGGAAAAATATTGTAGAGTAACGTGAGTAGCAATAATGATTTCTGAAGCAATAAGTGAATTCAGAAAAGGAATATTCAAGGACTAAGGTACAGAAGAGCATATATCGGATATCGCTAGAGCTCGTATACCTGAAGACAAAGCCTAGATAGGGAAATGAGATTAGCAGAGAGTGTCGTAACAAAACGTGGATTGGAGTTATACAACATTTCTATACGAACTTGATCGTGTTGGTTGGTACCTTTACGGATGCTTGCATAGGTTCTTTATACGGTCGCCAATCCCCCGAAATTACCCCAACAGATAAAGGCTTACGGATTAAAACAGTTCTTGCATAAAAAAGGTAATATTCTTGAATTTTACGTAGTACAAGTTGAGGTACCAGAAAGATAAGGCATCAGAACTATCGTCTCCTTGAATTAGATTGCAGGTTGACGTCACTCACACACACTGATTGGCAATCTTTCAGAAAATTCCCCCAAAATTCGAAAGATCATCCTAAGGCATCCCGGAATAGCATCAGAGTCCACTGTCCTGACCGTTAATGTAAAGTTTATAACAACTTGAAATTCTCTAAGCTCCCCGTTTAACCACTACTAAAAATCTTCAAAGTCAATCACGCAGCTCTTCTCATCTCGACCGCCCGCTTGAAAAACTGTTTGAAAACTATTCCAGACTCCTTGCGCTGGTCGGCTTTTTATAGCCTGGGCTTATCTATTGCCTAATTGCCGTATAATAACGGTGTTTTCCCGCGGGAAACACTATTCTTTAGTGAATTAGAAAAAAAAACCTCTTCTGTGGAACACTAATTTTACTCGGATTTTCCCGAAATTTTAATATGTCATAGTTTAATTTATTCCCAATCTTTTTGGTCATGACAACTTTTATCATAATTATTCTCAGTTAAGAGCTATTAATTTCTAAAAGTCACACATGGTGATGCTATCATATGTTAACACTGAAACTTTGGTTTTTCTTACTTTAAACATCAAGTTGCCTCTGAACTGTTATATGTTTGTCACTAACTGAATTTTTCTCTTTCGTTTAAGCATACTTTTTTCTTTCTAGCTTTTTTTCTAAAAATATCGAATTATTTTGATTCGAAATATCTCCTTATACAAATTTTAAAAGCACACAAAAACCATCTTAAAGTGATTGTCATTCTCTGCTTTCTTAGTGGAAATGAATGCAACAAAATTCATCATGACTGAAAAACAACCTTATTTGAATTTTATGTCTTTTATGAAAACGGTTTAGAATCAATTTAAAAAGTGTTTTCTTGTTAAGAAAATGGTTATAAAGGTTCTTTACTATACAACTATATGAGATTTACCTCCTTCTAAATGGTTTTAGCAAGATAATGGACATGTAACAAAGTTATGTTCTGAGATGAAAAGTGCTTTACCACTGAACGTGATTATAAAAGTTATTCGCAATGCATTATATGTAACTCGCCTCTTGCTGAACGGTTTAGGTGAGATAATAGGTATACAACAAGAAGCTGTCCCTCAACGACAACACATTAGCAATGGAAGATAACCTGTGAAGTATTTGTTTTATGTGGTGGAGAGTGTGCGAACGGTCGTGAAGCTCACAAGCTACAAGAGATAGGTTTGATGTGTTTCTGACAGCAAAAATGTTAATGCTTTCGAACAATTTATTACGATCCTCAATGGGAGTTGAAAATTTCGATGAGGAAACCTTTCGGGCAGAAAACGAGGGAACACTTTTACCCAATAATGAAGGACTATCGTTCTATATCCCAACTAATGCTCAAGATTTCACATTCGCTTCTCACAGTACAAGCCAGTTTTAAGCAACAACAAAAGAAAATTCCTCTTCGAGGACTTGAAGATGCACGAGGTGACAAACTGCAATGCTGGCATCAAACAAGAATAAATAATGGTGTTTACACTAATTCGCAACAAATTTATAATGAATCTTTTACAGGACAAGAAAATAATTTTAAAAAAGATTTAATTTCCAAATGTTGCACTGAGTACACCGAAGCTAATTATACTGGCTACATGAAAGCGACACTATTACATAAAATAAATTATGTATAACTGAGCATGTTTTAATGTATGATAAATTCAAATGTTTTGTCATATTTTGTCATTTTTAGGTCATAGTGACCATTGTTTTAGGTTATATTTGCTTGCATATTTCTCTATTTTTTATGTCATAAAGATCTGAACCCTACTTATAACATAGCCTATCACTATGCAAAGTGTCGTTACAATGCTTTCATTAGTTTTTGCGAAATGCCTATACGGATAGAAAAAAGTTTCAGATTAACGGTTTTGGTCCCTGGACAACCAAAAATTATGTTACTAATCTGAATAAAAAAGTATTCCGTGTGTTACGCAGTTACATAAGTGTTCAGTCTGCCAGTAAAGGCCCCTGCCAGGCAGACCTCACACACAACGCGCCTGCACGCCGGGATACATATACGACTCCAAACAGGCGCAGAGACATCAAAACAAACCAGGAAAACAAATAGAATCATCTAGAAGCTAAGTGGGACTATTTCTTACAGAGGTCGCCGTACTACCACACAACGGAATTCCTGCGCCAGGCCGCCTATATAAGCGTAGCCGGCCGCTCCACCGCCAGTTCCGGCCTGACCGCGGAACCAGCTTCAACTACAGAAGACCACCGGAAGTTCGCGAGAAGTAGAAGCCGTCTCTCTCTACCCCGGATCAGGACCAGGCTAAATTTCTCGACGGTCATCCGCTAACTGTACCACATTTGTTACTGTTTACCAGTGTTTTGTGTACATAGTAATAAACCTCAAGGAACCATTAAGTGTAGTTCACTTCAGTGGCGACGAGGATGGGATAAGAACTCTCGACCATCATGGCTACGCCAGCAGCACCTACGGAATGGCAACAGTTCCTCCAAGGACTCCTACATCAGTTCTTCGAATCTCAGAGACAACTGATTGCGGAAGTCAGGAATCTCCGCCAACCCACGGCCCCGCCTCCGTTCCCAGCATTCAACGACGACGTCGAAGAATGGGAGACCTACGAGAAGCGCATAAAACAACACTTCGCAATTCATCACATATCCAAAGAAGAAGACCAGCGTGCATATTTCCTTTCCTGGAACCAATCAAAGATGTATGTCTTGCTCACCAAACTTCAGCCACAAGACCCCGACACCCTCACCTTCACGACCATCTGTACGACACTGAATGCATACTACAGACGCCGGTACCATGTCGTCGCGGCCCGCGTCGAATTCTATCAATGCCGGAAGAAGCCCGATCAGACGTATCGCCAGTGGGCGGCCGAACTCCAAGGCCTTAGCAGAAAATGTAAGTTTCAAACTCGTTGTTCCCACGAATCCTACGCCGACGACATGGTGCGTGATCACATCATACAGGCTGCACCAGATGCCGCACTCCGGCATGAAGCCCTCAAGTTAGAGGACCCATCCCTGGAGCAGGTCATCGAACTTGCCTACAAATTCGAAATATCTACGGCCGCAGATCGCCGCCTGGAGTCCTGGGCGGATGTGGCCACAATCCGAACCGACGTAGAGGACACACAGGACGTCGCCGCCATCCAGAGCTCCCAGTCGCGCTCCTCCCGACACCACAACCGGGGACCGCTTCCTCAGAAGGACATCGAACCGGCCCGTTCCGGCAGGGGCACCAAGTCTCGGCAGCAGCAGCGGATCCCGCAGCGCCGACGCCGCAGCCCGCTCCGCCTACCCTCCTGCCCCGCCTGTTATTCAGCACATGAGAGGGAAAATTGTCCGGATCGTTGGGCTGAATGCTCACGTTGCGGCAAGGAAGGACACCTGGCGTCCGTCTGCCACACCAACACCACCAATGCCAATCCCGGCTCTCGCCGCCCAGGGTCTTACCAAGACAGGTTGAGCGGCGCACCTATGGATATCAATCAGGTAGACACTTCCACAGCATCCAAACTTTTTATTGACGTTACGGTCAATGGCAAGCCCCTGCGCCTACAAGTCGACACAGGAGCAGCAGTCTCATTGCTTAATTATACTACTTATGTGCAAATTGGCTCGCCCCCCCTCTCGCCGGCCCCCAAGCGCCTCCTGACATACAACA
Source organism: Vandiemenella viatica (assembly GCA_031002005.1). Classification (NCBI taxonomy): domain Eukaryota; kingdom Metazoa; phylum Arthropoda; class Insecta; order Orthoptera; family Morabidae; genus Vandiemenella; species Vandiemenella viatica. The sequence goes on along the minus strand of JARYHS010013716.1, from coordinate 2,906 downwards.
AACAGGAAATAGCACTCCTGGGACAGTTCACAGCAAACGTCATGTATAAATCTGTACATCGTTCAGTCCCCTTTTTAGTAGTTAACAGTTCTCTCACAGCAGACTTATTTGGACTGGACGCTTTCCGCTTATTCGGATTTTCAATTGAGGATAACATACACCTCGTATCTCAGCATGTTCCTTTTCCTGAAGTGGACGCCCTTTGCACCGAGTTTCAGGACCTGTTCTCACCAGGCGTCGGCTGTGCAAAGGACTTCGAAGCATCACTCCAACTCCGGCCGGACGTACGGCCTCGATACTTCCGGGCACGCCAGGTACCCGTAGCGCTTCAACAACCACTTCAGGAAGAACTTCAACGTCTCCAAGACGAAGGGATCCTCCAGCCGGTGCGGTTCAGCCCCTGGGCCACGCCGTTGGTCATAGTTCAGAAGCCAGGACGCCGCTTACGTCTCTGTGGTGACTTTAAGACCACCGTCAACCCGCATCTGCTGGTAGACGACTATCCACTTCCGAGACCGGACGACCTCTTCCGTAAACTAGCAGGAGGTACCTACTTTACAAAAATTGACCTGGCAGAAGCATACCTTCAAATCCCTTTGGATATCCAGTCCCGACAATACACAGTCATCAACACTCCCTCTGGCCTCTTCCAACTCAACCGGCTCATGTTCGGCTTGGCCAGTGCTCCAGCGATTTTTCAACGGTATCTCGAACAACTTCTCCAGGATATTCCGGGATGCATCAACTATCTCGACGACATAGTCGTCACGGGACCCTCCGCTGCCGAACACATGACCAACCTCCGCCTACTCTTCCTCCGCCTCCGTGCAGCAGGATTAAAATGCAACCTTTCCAAGTGTCAATTTTTTCAACAATCCATTTCCTACCTGGGTCACATCATCGCTCAGGAAGGCATCTCCCCAGCATTTTCCTATGTGGACGCTATTTCCAACTTACCTCGGCCTCAGGATCTACATCAGTTGAAATCTTTTTTAGGCAAATTTCATACTACAGAAAATTTATACCCTCAGCAGCACAAGTGGCAGCACCCCTGTACCACCTCTGTCGCAAGAATGTCCCGTTCCGTTGGACCCCAGCTTGCGAGACCGCATTCCACACCCTTAAACAGCAGCTCAAGTCCGCAGCATGCCTCATGCCATACACTCCAAACCTCCCCTTGATACTTGCCACAGATGCATCCGATTACGGTGTGGGGGCAGTTCTGTCTCATAAATTACCAGATGGCACGGAACGCCCCGTAGCCTACATCTCCAAAGCCCTATCGGCTGCTCAGCTTAAATATTCTCAAATCGAGAAAGAGGCGCTAGCTATTGTTTTTGCCTGCTCCAAATTCTATTCCCTTTTATATGGGATTTCTTTTCATCTCATTACCGACCACAAGCCACTCCTATCACTATTTGATCCGTCCACACGTCTGCCTACCAAAACATCCCACCGCATCCAGCGTTGGGCACTATTCCTGTCCCAGTTCAGATATACCATGCATTTCGTACCACCTCCAGGCATGCCAATGCAGACGCCTTATCCAGACTACCGCAGGGACCAGACCTTGCCTTCGACAAGTCGGAACTTCTGGTGTTCCAGATCGACGATGACATACAAGAAGCACTGAAGACATTTCCAGTCACGGCCTCAAAAGTCGCGGCAGCCACAGGGGAGGACCCCCTCCTCCGTGTCATCCGACACCACATCCAACACGGGTGGCAAACACGTTCCCCTCCACGCCATCATCAAGACCTCAAGTTCTACTACTCCATCCGCCACCAGCTCTCAGTAGTAGAGGGAGTGCTCCTCCGCACAGAACCAAATTCCACCCGAGGGTCGTCGTTCCGAGATCCCTACAACCGACAATCCTCCAAACTCTCCACCAAGGACACTGGGGAATTGCCCGCACCAAATCCCTTGCCAGACGCCATGTATTCTGGATCGGCCTTACCACGGATGTCATGAAGATGGTGCGGCGCTGTACCATCTGTGCCCAACAACTGCCCCGCCCCCCTCAAAAGTTCCTTTCCTGGCCGGCACCGTCCGGACCCTGGGAACGCATTCACCTCGACTTCGCTGGCCCATTCCTAGGCCACCAGTGGCTCCTAGTGACGGATGCCTTTTCCCACTTCCCATAGTCGTCCGTTGCTCCACAATCACCACAGAGGTCACCATTTCAGCCCTCACGAAGATCTTTTCCATCGAAGGATTACCATACGCTATCGTCACAGATAACGGACCGCAATTTCGACAGTCGGGAATTCCTATCCTTCTGTACCGCCAACAATATCCAACACCTCCTCACCCCCGCCCTTCCACCCCCAATCTAACGGGGAGGCGGAACGGCTAGTCAGAACATTCAAAACCCAAATGACCAAATACACCACAAGTCACAAACTCGAAGAGGCATTGACACTCTTCCTCAGTTCCTATCGAACCACTCCAGTGGGGGCCAAAAGCCCGGCGGAATTGCTACATGGCCGCCAACCTCGCACTCTCCTCCATCTCCTCTTACCCCCGCCCAAAGTACAGGTACCTTCGGGCCCATTCCGTTTCACCCCGGGCTCCCTAGTCTGGGCCCGCGGGTTTGGCTCCCGGGCCGGTTGGCTTCCGGGGGTCATCCAGCGGCCCCGGGGCCGCCAACTGTTCGACGTCAGCCTGGATGGCCGGATAGTGCGACGCCATCGAAACCAACTACGTCCCCGCTACCCCACGGCACCGTCCTCTTCCACCACGGCACGGCCATCCACTTCTTCCTCTCCTTCCCTGCCACCTCCACCACTCCTGCCGTCTAACCGTTGCTCAGGGACAGTTACAGCGCCACCAACGACGCCACAACCTGTCGGTCGCTCCGACACCCTTCAGCCGCAGCCTCTCGACCACCTGCGGGGACCATCTCA
>JARYHS010013715.1:0-16867 GCA_031002005.1 Vandiemenella viatica | reverse complement strand
TGTAACAAGTAATGGATATTGTCATGGCAATGTTATAGCAATGGCATTGGGGACCAACTGATGCCAAAGACTGGGAAAAACGTAAGCGAAAATTTTGCTAACAATGTCACAGCTTATCTAAGTAAAAAGAAATTGTTTAATGCAAGTTTGGTAAAGGACGAGAATTTTATTATGGAAGTTTACTAAACTTTGTAAAATGGTACAGTTTGATGTTGAAACAATGGAATTATTGTAGAATAAGACAAAGCTTAACTTCAGACAGTAAAGATTATCATTCTAGAAGGGAAAAGAAGCATAAAATGAGAGTTTAATGATGAGGAAAAGACTGAAAATAGTGTGTTTTAAATATCTAAATATTGTTACGTAATGAGGTAATTTTGATGAAAACATATGATGTTTGTGTATTCAAGATGCTAATATGAAAATGAGAGTTATAGAAAGAACCAATAAGTCAAGGAGAAGTGTACTCTAATAATGGTTTGTTAAATAAATAAAGTTTTAAGGCGTAAAATTGGTGTTTCGAGATTAAGACCGATGTAAAATGAGACCAACTTTAAAGCAGATTTGTGATAAAAGCGCAGTGTATTTCTGAAATCTGGAAGGGAAAAATTTATGACAGAAATCAGGGCAACATTCTGTGTTAATCTGAAGACAAAAAGGAAAGTGTTAAAGATCTCAAAACGTATTGTGTAACATTTTATAAGGGGTAACAGAATAACAAGATATAAAACGGTAGCTAAGAGGTCTGCACATTAGTATTGAGCAAGATCTGTCATTGGAAAATCGAGGTCAAATGTCAAAGGAGGTTTCTATAAGTATGGAACAGTTTTCTGGCTTGGAATGAGTAATACAGGAGATAGCCATGTAGGTAATGGAAACAATGTGAGTAACAGTTTTACAGAAAGGTGTAAGTCTGGGAGGTGCAGACTAGGCAGCAATTTGGTTCTCGGGAAACATAGTAGCTATAAATGGAAATGGTAGTCGCAATATAAAAGCGAAGTTCATGTAGGAGAGAAGTGTTTTGGAATATGAAAGGGCTTGCTTTTAACGTTATGGAAGAAATTAACATCAAATTGAGACTGGAATTGTTAATTAAATGAGTCTTTTCATCAGAAATTTATTTACAGTCTTTACTCATGGATCTTTGATCAATGTTAACACGGGTTGTACCTTAATGTTGGTATTAGAGAATAGTTTTGTGAGAAAGTTTCATTAAAGACAGTGAATTTTAAAATTTCTTCAATTTTTTATTGCTCATAAAACCATCAGTGTTACAAATTACTTATAAGCTTGTACCAAATTTCAAAGCAATTTGAGTTGGCAGCTGTCTTTGAATTAAAAATCTGGTTAGTAAACTTCAGAACTGTTATCATTTAAATTTTTCTGACACTACAAGTATAGAGTGCGCAGGAAACATATCATCACAGCTTACAATCAACCAGTGCGAACATATCAGTGAAAATTTGAGGCAAAGCTCCTCGATTTTGTTTCACATATACTCCTTTATGTATTGAAATTAATCGGAAGGTTATTCAGGATTGTAAAGGGGTTCTGTTAAAGAAAATTAATCTGTAGGTAAGAAAATAGGACTCTTCCCCCCCCCCCCCTCCCAGGAAAAACAATATGATGGAATCACTCTGTGCCAATTCAACATTCAAACTATCAGAAAACAAAACTGGTTACTGGCTTGAAGAAACCTTCATGCCAATACCAATCCATGATAATAAAACAGAAAAATACAGCACATCAGCTGCAAATTTAATATTACCTTTCGTGGAGCTAATATCTCCCATCCCAAGAAAATGTAATTCTTCTAATAATGGTTTCAAGTTTGTGTCCATGTGAGATTTAATATTTATTAATGATGGTGGTTTTTGGCTGTTTGTGTGTGCCACACAAGAACCTAAAAACAAATTTACATTTAATAAACTATTACATAACATGATAAAACAAAAACATTAGGCAGGTAATAGATAAAAGTCTTTGCTGCAAAACTACATTAGACCTCACAGACTGCAGGGGGGAAGAGCAATGATTGTTGCTTAAAAGGCTAGATCTTAATTTTAACAAATATTAATAAAATATTTACAATACATACAATATATGAATTTATACATGAAATGAAAATAAAAATTAGGTAAATAAAACACCACTCACTGCAGATAATGTCAGGATGGTGTCAATACATGAAAAAGATACGGACACACATGAAATTTTTGTGTTCATCCCTTCCTGGGCAAGAAGATATAGCTTGACAATGTCGATGGCAGAGAGAGAAAAGAGAGCGAACAGGAGGGGGAAAAAATTCAAGAGGATATACCCAAACTTTGCAAAATTAATAAACATATCACAGTCAAAATGAGTTGATAACCAAAGATATGAACAGTATTATGTAAAATATGAAAAGTAATTCAGAAAAATATAAATAAAAGAACATCTCCTTTGGTGAGCAGTTATTTGTGATTGGTTAGATATAGTGGAAGATTAAAAAAGGGAAAGATATGGTAATTGAAGGAGGTGTTGGAAAAAAGAAATCACTAGATATTATCTGAAGGCGTGACCAGTTGGTTGCCTAGTGGTCAGTTTGTACTGGTAGTCCAGTTCGCAACTTCCAGGTACGTAGGGCTGCTGTCTTTGGGAGGATTCTGATAACATGAACAGTGAAGAGGAAATTGAAATTACTGATATGAGGTAGCATGAGCATCTATTGGGTGGTGTGGATGGCAAGTAAATATCATTTATCTCTGGCCATTCATCAGACCTACGTAGGATGCCAGACAGTGGTTGCAAGTTAAAGGAATATTACCACGCCTCAGGTAGCCTGCCATATGATTGAAAAGATTTCACTTTTGACAATGTTGTTGAAAGTGGCGAAAGCATAGTGCACATTTCACATCTTGCAGTATGGCCTGCAGTATGGTAGGTAGCCATGGGTCTGTGTAGTGGAACAAGAATAACAGTGGATTAGGAGTAATATTGTCGCGTTGCAACCGGGCAGGTGTGAATTCGAAGGTTACTTGTCAATGAACACAGCACTTAAACTGAGAACAGGTTTATTGAGAACTCAAACATACACGCAGCACTGACTGCCTCTTGGGCAGAATGCTCTTCTATTTATACACAGATAGAACGTACTAGAGATTACAAGAGTAGTTAACAAATGAAATGTGTAGAAGTTACAAGTGACCTTAGGAAACATGTAGAATCTTCTGGAAATAATAAACAGAATTAAATAATTTTTGTCAGTGGGCGGGATTGAACCGGCGACCTTCGGTACCGCAATTCGTGACGCTACCCGCTGCGCCATGCTGGCAGACGGTACACTGGCGTTCATGCGGCATTGCTCCCTCTCCTGAGGAAAACAGCGTCCCGCTGTTAGATTTCTTTTGGGGCACGCTGAAGTGTCCTGGATCTTGATCTTGTCGTGGGTCCTCTGTATGGCAGTTCTGGAGGGCCCCTCCTGTTTGTACTATTATCTTCCTGTCCGACTTCCTCAGTATCCAAACCGTCCTCAGAGTCCTTGAACAAGAAGCTGGTTGTGCCTAGCTGCTCGTCAGGATTGTAGTAAGGCTTCATGCGGAGGACGTGAACAATGTCCCTTCGCTTTCGTCGTTTCGAAGACGGCTCATAATCCTCGACTTCGTATGTGACGTCTGACCGGCGGCGTATGACACGATACGGACCAAAGTACCGCTTCAGTAACTTTTCTGATAGCCCAACCTTCCGGACAGGGGTAAAAATCCATACGAGATCTCCTGGGTTGTACGCAACAGGTCGGTGCTTGCCGTCATACCGCTGACGGTCCTCTCCTGGGTGGCCAGTGTTCGTATGCGAGCCAGCTGTCTTGCTTCTTCGACCCTGGTAATGAGCTGTTTTATATAGTCATCCTGAGTGTCGTCCGGCTGGAATGGGAACAGCGTATCCATTGTGGTCTCAGCTTCACGGCCATGGAGCAGAAAAAACGGAGTGAAGCCTGTCGTATCTTGCCTTGCTGTATTATAAGCAAATGTGACCACTGGCAGTATTGTATCCCAATCCTTCTGCTCAACATCCACATACATCGACAGCATATCGGCTAATGTCTTGTTGAAGCGTTCTGTGAGACCGTTTGTCTGAGGGTGGTATGCAGTTGTCATCCTGTGGACAACGTCGCATCTTGACATGACCTCTGATACTAGTCTTGACTGGAATACCTTTCCACGATCGGATATCATCACACGTGGTGCTCCATGCTTCAAAATAATGTCTTCTACTAGAAATTTTGCAACCTCTGGAGCTTCTGCAGTCGGCACAGGTTTGGTGACAGCGTAGCGCGTGAGGTAGTCGGTGCAGACTATTATCCATCGGTTACCGGTTGTCGACTTCGGGAACCTCCCCAAAAGGTCGATCCCAATTCGGTGGAATGGAACTGCTGCAGGTGGAATTGGTACTAGATGACCTGGAGGTAATTGCGGCACATGTTTCCGTCGCTGGCACTCTTTACAGTGACTCACATAATGCTTGACAGATCGGTAGAGACCCTTCCAGTAATACCTGCGTCTGATTCGGTCCAGGGTCTTCACAAATCCCAGATGACCGGATATTGGAGCGTCGTGGAAATACTTGAGAATAGCTGGCTGGAGATGAGCTGGAACGACCAGAAGCCACTTGGGGCCTAGTGGATCGTAGTTGTTCTTATACAATGTCCCATCTATCAATTGAAACCCTCCTTTGGCCGGTTCTCCTTTCTCCAAGGCGTCTATGGTTCTTAATAACTCTGAATCTTCCCTCTGTTCAGCTGCAACGTCACCTAATTCAGCGAGGGCTGAAATTCCATTCATGCTGTTGTGTTCTATTAAAGGATTCCTTGAAAGGCTGTCGGCATCCTTGTGTTTGCGTCCGTTTTTGAATACCACCGTGACGTCGTACTCTTGAAGTCTAAGTGCCCATCTTGCTAGTCGACCTGATGGATCCTTCAAGCTGGTTAGCCAACATAAAGAATGGTGGTCTGTACGACGGTGAAAGGTTTGCCGAATAAATACGGACGAAACTTGTTGATAGCCCAGACAACTGCGAGGCATTCTTTCTCGGTTGTAGAGTAGTTTATCTCGGGCTTAGAGAATACTCTTGATGCATAGGCTATCACCTTCTCAGCACCTTCCTGAATTTGCACAAGCACTGCACCGATCCCATAACCGCTGGCGTCAGTGTGAAGTTCAGTTTCTGCATTCTCGTCGTATAAGGCTAGAACTGGTGCGGAAGTTAGAGCCTCCTTAAGTGCCTGGAAAGATCTTTCTTTAGTTTCATCCCAGTAAAACTTGGCGTCTCCCTGCAAAAGTTCTTGCAGTGGACGTGCCATGTTACAGAATCCTTTTATGAAACGCCGGAAGTATGAGCACAGCCCAAGAAAGCTTCTCACATCACGAATGTGCTGAGGAGTTGGAAATTCCATGACTGCCCTTACTTTATCTGGATCAGCGCGGACGCCATCTCCGTTGACCAGGTGCCCCAGGATTTTTATCTCTCTGGCGACGAAGAGGCACTTCTTCGGATTGAGGCGGAGTCCTGCAGTCTGAACACACTTCAGCACCGTTGACAGGCGACTCAGATGTTCTTCAAATGTTTTCGAGAAAACAACAATGTCATCTAAATAACAAAGACACGTCGTCCACTTAAGGTGTCGAAGTAAGTTGTCCATCATGCGTTCGAATGTGGCCGGAGCGTTGCATAATCCGAATGGCATTACTTTGAATTCATAGAGGCCATCAGGTGTAATAAAAGCCGTCTTTTCTCTGTCAGCTTCGTCAACCTCGATTTGCCAGTAGCCTGTCTGCATGTCCATGGTTGAGAAGTATGTAGCTCCTTTCAAGCAGTCTAAGGCGTCGTCGATGCGCGGCAGTGGGTAGACATCTTTCTTTGTGATTTTGTTCAGCCGCCGATAGTCGACACAGAATCGCCACGTACCATCCTTCTTCTTTACGAGGACCACCGGAGATGACCAAGGACTCTCCGAAGGTTGAATAATGTCATTATGCAACATCTTCTCCACTTCCTCTCGAATTATTCGCCTTTCGACTGGTGACAATCGGTACGAGCGCTGGCTAATGGGCGGATGATCCCCAGTATTGATACGATGCTTTATCGTGGGCCGTTTCGTCTGACCTTTTTTTTGCTGGGGTGTGAATACACCAGAGAATTGGCGTAGTATAGCTAACACCCGGTGGTGTTGTTCCTTGGTCAGGCCGGACCCTATTGGCAGTTCCATAGTTGTTTCCTCCAGCGTGTTGTCGGTACTAGTAACAGAGCATGGATCTTCGTTAATGACGTTGAGCTCGCCCTCCTGGACTGGTTCAGCTGTCCCTATGCACATTCCCTTGGGGATAATTTGTGACTGCTCGTGACAGTTGGTGATCCAAATGTCTCCTCGACCACCGATAATGCTTATGATAGCCGCTGGTATGTAGATTTCTTTCGTGAGCCTAATAAACTTTCTACTATCGACAAGCACTTCAAGGTTGCGGTCGTCCGTGTTTTTGACTGGGACTCTTCTCATTGCGAACGGCGGGATTGTCACGTTGTCAACGGCGAATAACTTCCCAGAAGATTCTGTGTTACGTGTACCCGTCGCAACGACTTCTTCAATTTGCAGCTCAGACGTTCCACAGTCAATGACAGCTTGGGATGCCTTAAGGAAGTCCCATCCAAGGATGACATTATGACTACATTCTGTTAAAATGACAAATTCAACTGGCTGGGTCCTGTTGTTGATGGTTATTCTCGCGACACAAGCTCCAGCTGGCTGGACGTACTTTCCATTTGCGACCTTTAGCACAGTTGCCCCCGTATCACGGAACATTGTCTTCTTTAGTGTGCGACGATAATTGTCCGACAATACGGAGAAAGAAGCTCCTGAATCAACCAGCGCCCGGACAGGTTGGCCGTCGATTATAACGTTGATGAGATTTCCCGACATCTTAGTGACTGTCATCCATGGAGGATTTTCATCTGCGGCGGCCTCACCTCCGTAGATGGTCGCCTTGCTTAGTTTTCCTGCGTGCGGCGGCTAGGGGAGCGGCTGGTAGCTCTGTCCGGCGACGATGAACGGCAGCGGCGCGTCGGGGATCGACCTCGTCTAGGGTACGGCGATGGGCTTCTTCCCGTAGGTCGACCGAACTCGTCAGCGGGTGGCTGCCTGGGGTAGAACTGTTCGGATGGCGGACGTCTTGCGGCAAAATAATCGTCAAATACTCGTCTTCTCTCTCTGCAGTAGCGTATGACATGTCCAGGGCGTCCACAGTGGAAACATACTGCCGCGTTGTCTTCTGTCCTCCAGACGTCCGTTCGTCTGCGGGACTGTCATAGGTGCCGGAGGATTTGGTTGTGGCCGTGTCGGCCGGTTCCTAGGCTGCCGTTTGGCAGCTGCAGCATACGTCATATCAGGGCGAGGCCATTCTTCACGTCGAGTGCGATTGGCTCGGCAGACAGGAGCTATTGTCTGAAATACCTCTTTTTCCGCCGCGTCGGCTCCTTCATGACCCACTGGGCTTACATCCATGGCCATGATCTGATGCTCACTCGGTTCAAGAGTCCCAGCTGCCATGAACTGTTGTAATTCTTCTCTCACAATTTGTCGTATGAGAGACGCAAAGTCGTGCTGGTCTTCCACAACTGCCATAGGGACTACGTTGGGAAGTCTGTCATACTTCTTTCGCCCAACCCTCCTTTGTTGCATCTATTCAATCCGCTGGCACCACTTGATGAACTCTTCCGTCGTAGCGACGTCTTTTATCAGAAGAGCTTGGTACATGTCTTCTGCAATACCTTTCATTAGGTGCGTGATTTTGTCGGCTTCAGTCATATTCGGGTTGACTACGTTGCATAGGCGCCAAAACATCCTGTATGTAAGATTGCGTCGGCTCCCCATGTCGTTGGGCCCGGTTCTTCAGTTGTTCTTCCGCCGAGCGGATTTGTCGCTGGTGGTCCCCAAACGTTTTCTTAAGTTCCGTCTGGAACATTTCCCAGTTATTCAGTTTTTCTTCGTTGTTCTCGAACCACTGCTGGCGGTTCCGGTCCAGATAGAAATAAACATTTGCCAAGCACATGGTATGATCCCACCTGTTGTACTTGGCGACTCGGTCGAACCCTTTTAGGCCATTTGTTAGGATCCTGTCCAGCGTCTCCAGAGAACACCGATGGGTGTCGAATGTGCAGCTGGCTTGCCGCCATGGGTTTCCTAATGACGCGGACTTTCGGAAGGACGTACTGAGTATATCCTTTGTAGTCCGGTTCCAGTCCGTGTAGGCGGCGACTTTTACGTTGCCTAATCGGAGCCACGACGATGCAGCTGTTGCACAGGATACCCGGCGTCTCCACCAAACTATGTCGCGTTGGAACCGGGACAGGTGTGAATTCGAAGGTTACTTGTCAATGAACACAGCACTTAACTGAGAACAGGTTTATTGAGAACTCAAACATACACGCAGCACTGACTGCCTCTTGGGCAGAATGCTCTTCTATTTATACACAGATAGAACGTACTAGAGATTACAAGAGTAGTTAACAAGTGAAATGTGTAGAAGTTACAAGTGACCTTAGGAAACATGTAGAATCTTCTGGAAATAATAAACAGAATTAAATAATTTTTGTCAGTGGGCGGGATTGAACCGGCGACCTTCGGTACCGCAATTCGTGACGCTACCCGCTGCGCCATGCTGGCAGACGGTACACTGGCGTTCATGCGGCAATATGTCAATCTGCACACCATTACAAATGTTGTCACACCTGAGGAAGATGGCGGAGCTAATCGTCGAAATAACTTGTTTTCACAGCACAATCCGGCGGTAAATCCGTGAAAAGTTTATTGTAATCATATTAAGTCTCCATTCTTACAACTAATGATTCATTTATCATTAAAATTTCTTTACCGCGGAATAAAAGATTATTTGGCATTATGGTATATTATCTTAATTTTATTATATTAGATAACTTAATAATTTGACAGTTTCTCATACCTCTCGCAATGATGAGAGCCTTGTGAGTAGAGGTTTTGTTCTGCCCCATTTATCATTAGATTCAGAATGATTGTCATTTCTCTCAGATTTTTCATTTTCTTGTAGCGTTCCATTAAGTGGCTTTGTTGATACTTTTCCTATAAAGAGAAAAATATATTACGTACTTTTGTTCTAAACAATATCAAAAACTGTACTGTAAATATAAAAAACTGCCTAATTTTTTAATGCATGTTACAATTTGTGGAAGATTCATAGATATTGTACCACCATGCCCATATGTATCTGAACGATTTGAATTGTTCATACCTACATTTCTTCCTGCTGTTTATTACTCATTATACACATTTACGAATAGGGTACTATAGTATACGCTGTAGGTGATATAGTCGAAAGACTATCCAAAACTGAGAGTAATCCAACTCATAAAAAAGAAATAATTATTTCAACATATAATGTCTAAAATAGACATATTTCATCAATGCAAATGGTTTACATACATCAAATGACCCTCTGTTACATAGTCTAAAAAATTACCAATTTTGAATAAAATCTTACATCTGAATATATATTGAGCCACAAAAAACTATAGATGTTGAACTGATGTTCACTAACATAAAATAATTAGAAATGAGTTTTTAAATTCATTGCTCAAAACACACAATTATGCTAGTTCGTTTTCAAATAAGCTGATTGAACATACATACTGCTCTATTAGTTTGGCTCTTAAATCTGTTTTGTGAACATATTAAGCTTAAAAATACAAAAAAAGAATCAGCAAATAACTGTTGTCGCAAAATCAGCATCAGCAAAATTTAAACTGTAGTATCTGTATGCATTTTAGCATCCAGAAATTTGTTTTAAGTACTAAGGACAGGGTGAGCGATAGGATTTTTGGGCCGCGGTAACGGTTCTTAGCTCCACCCACCACCCCCAATACATTTTTTACTTTAAGCATTGTTTTTTTTTTTTTTAAAATAAAGTCAGAAAATTTCAAGGAAAAATCAAACTACACCTTTTTAAGGAAGTTTTTTAAAGTTTGAATCCTATCTAGTTAGGCACCCTGGCCTGGTGCAATGATTATTCTAGCTAAAAAAAGGAATAGATAAGTAATCTTTAAAGGTACGGTAGAAAACGGCGGCTGTGGAAACGCAGTGAAGTTAGATTGCTGACGGTGTTGTATAAGCAGAATCGCGCATCGGTCACACATGAGACAAAGGGTATTGAACGGAGCTAAACGTGACCAAATGGAAAATTGTCTAAAGGCACATGACATACTTCTAGAACATTCGGGAGGTCACTGAAGAATTCACGCACCGACGTTCGAGCACATTGCATGCAAAGACAGATATCACATGTACCAGCGTGAGCATTACTCTATAAAAGCAAGGCAGCAGAGTGCATTAACCTCTCAGTTTGGAAACACACCTATGCTGCCACTATGTCGGATTAAGCATCGACGCCAAGACTCGGGAAAGCCAGGCGGTACCTCCAAGCCATGTGATCTCCTTGATGCCAACGTTAAACTGTAAGTTACTTCCACAGTTGGAATCTAAGTGCCCTGGAAACTTGATAGTGGGAAACTTCTAGCAGTGTAACCTCTCTATGGAACATGCATAATAAATAGGAAATGGTAACTGAAGACTCTGCGTTGTTTCGTAACATGGTTGGTCCATACAGACTCCTAAAATTACAGCTAACTGTTGCAGACGAATGGAGGACTGATGGACAGGAGCGGAAGCAGAGCTAGTAAGCCAAGTAATTGCAATAGTACAGAGGGTCACCCACAATGCAACTATCCTGGCTCTCAATCGACCAAACCCCACTAAGCGGGTTGTTACAAGTGGTATCAGAACAAATCATCCAGAGGCAATTAGCATACAGCACTGTCAGAAGAAAACATTTAGAGGTAATTAGTATATAGTTGTGTCAGAACAAAACCGCCAGAGGCAAGTAGCAGCAGATGCAAGTGGGGCCAGAAGAACACAATAAGAAGAAAGCCGGCAGAAGTACAAGTGGCGCAAGAAGAAAACAGTCAGCTACTAGTTGTATCAGATAAGACTATTGATGGAAGAGTGGAGAGCAAAGATGGGACATAGACAAACAGAAGCAAAAATGAACAAAGGCAACAAGGAGGGTACCCGAGCTGGCAGAATAACATGAAATCGTCGAGTATTTTTCAATATCGGGTCCGGTCTTCAAGCGATGCTTGGTTCGCAGCCAGCATTCACCTGGATCGACTAGCAGGCAGTGTTAGCGGAATAGCGCCCTTCAGGCAAATTTAGTCAAAGAAAACGCGAGAAATTTGCAACTCCTTAGTACGTTTTTCGGGCCAAGCATTTGTTTCAGTGCAGCTCCGGGGAGAACATTATGAAATTCGAAAATATAATACAAATTTTTCAATTTTCTTCAGATATTAAGCTTAGAGTCTTTAAAGTGTGAAATATGAGTACTGCAAGATCAAAATGAGGAGGGTGCACAGTTTAGTCGAGTTTTCATAGTCGCCACGAGGTTCAGTTCAAAATGAAATGTGAGCTATCTTTGTAAAATAATTTTTTGCTTTAAATTTCTGTTTTTCAGTAAGATATTTCTTATTTATTGAGCTTGGAATCAAAAGATGCACTCTTGTATCATTAATTTATATAAATTGCATGCCTGGTTGGGGTTTGTGGTCGGCGGAAAATCAGTGGCTGAAGATCTAGTATTCAGTTGGAGTAAAATTGATTTGCAAGATAAATAAATTGTATTGGGCTAATAACCTTGGTAAACTGCAGCAGAATTTTGTGGCAACAGTTCCCATTTGTTGATGATAAATTAAAAGTATTCCTTCTAGGTTCAGTTGTAATATAATTAAAATAATAATCTCACAATAGTTTGAAATAACTTTTTCCAATCATTGGCATGTTAATCTGTAAGCGTGTGCGTAATTAGTAATAGGCCTAAATGTGTACAAATTATACCATAATGTTTTGGGTTTAGGTGTATTGAAAAGTGTTTAACTTGAGTTGAAGTTGCACGTAAAACTGTGTAAAATATGATTGGCAATGAGTTAGATTAGATTTTTTATTGATCCATTTTTCAATTTATAGTACAAGAGCACATTTGACAATGGAAGTCATTTTGATGATTAGATGTTATATATTATTAGTATCTGATCAATTACATTAACCGACAAGCGAAAATATAAAATGTTTAAGTTTTGTATATGTAAATAATTAACCTTGACGTGAGTCCTGAGAGTTGAACGGAAGCAGTTCAAGTAAGACGTTGTAAGTAACAATGATCTTTCAGATCTAATACATTAATGCAATTATGTAATAAGAATAATTTGCAGTTAAAATCATGTAGCGAGTTAGAGGAAACATGAAAGGTGACTAAGTTTCTCTGTAAACAATAGTGGCCAGTTAAACGTAGCAGATATTTATCGAAATGTGGCTTTTAAAATCTGAGAGAGCAGACTGTGTGTGGAATTTCTGATGGTTTGAGCATCCATACTGGGGGTATTCAACGGTTACTTAGTGCAAAACACGCGAGTGTATCCTTTGGAATCGTTTAAAGGGCCTCACACGGATTCATGTGATTATTTGGGAAGTGCACACCCACAATGGTTGCTGTACGATGGATCCTAACTTCCTAATAAATACGCTAGTATGAGAAATCGGAATTGTGCGTTCGGCTATACGACCCATTTAAGGTCAAGCCTGGTCACAAAGGAATAGTGTGCTATGCCGTAAGAATCAGAATTTTACGTGACAGGTCTGGTAGCCCAATAAATTTAAAAATGATAAATAATACAGTAGCAACGATACAGAGGTATATACTTCATCGTTTAGGTGATGACGCTGGCGAAGAATTTTGTATCATTAAAATTAAATGTTTGTTGAGTGAAGCATGCATGTATAAAGAAACTAATGATATGGTAAATAAGGGAACTAATGAAGAATATTTGTTGTTAATATAGTGAGAGATGGGAATACGTGATATTGAACTGATGCTAGTATACTGAAAAATTAATGAGATATGGATCCTGTAAAGCTGCGGTAGGGAAATGAAATGAAATAGTGAAACAAGTGTTATTGACAACGTGCTATGCAAGAGTGGTTGAGCGTCTCACTAAGCATAGTTTCGAATGGAGTCACGGAAGCGATACAGTATGCCTAAGGCTACTAGTATGATTATTTTTGGTCAGATGGGCGGAGTAGGAGTGAAGCGTCCAAGATGGCCCAGGAGGGAACGCTTACGTGATACTCGGAAGACAAGTGCCCAGAATAGTGAGGATATCCACTTTTCAAAACAGGTTACTACGACATAATTCCCTAGCTACTTCCATGCTCAACAAAATTTTATTAAAATGAGTTAGATACATAGTCCTCCATGCCCAAAAACATTGTGTAAAATGCATAAAGGGCGGAAATGGGAGATCAGGACTAATCATCCAAATGATTTAGTACCATACGATCTAATTCAGTGAGCCAAAGCACCAGATAAGTGGTTAAACGTGAAAGTGCGAGCACGCCACACAGATGAAGTAGAATAATGAGCCAGATAGCGAATAGAGAGAAGAATAATGAGCCAGATAGCGAATAGAGGGCAGAATATGAGCCACGGTAACGAATATACATATGATAGTAAGCTTAAGTCACCGAACAGTGAATTTGTAAGAACTAGCAAAATGAAGCCGGAAGTAAAATTGTAACGTAAAACACACTATCAGTTACACAATCTCTCAAGGATACAAGGTTTGATAATTCTGGAAGAAATAACTGTAAACATTTTGCATCTTCTTAGAAATGTTAAACATATATCTTTTGTACTGAACTACTATACGCATTTCCGTCTTCCCCACTACATTGGTTTTAAATTGAATTTTGGCGATAACGCACAGCAGCAAGTGGGGAACGGTCAGGGAAAAACAGGTAAAGCAGAATCCACGAAAAAAAAACAATAGACATATAGCTTGAGAAATAGGAATTGAGTGGCTAAAAATAAACAAGTGTGAAATTGCTTAGGACAGGTCTTGGTGGCTGTCACTCGAAACCAATGCTTGCGAACTAGATTAGACATAAGTAAAATTTATGTTTTAATATATAAAAACTCTTGTTTCAGTTACTAGTATAGATGTAGACATGAAAATTAACAATGAAAATGGTTCAATAATAAATGAACTAAGTTCTACTCTAAGCCTTAAAACTGTAAAAAGGAAAAAAAGAGAAAAAACAAAAAAAAAGAAGAAAAATATATTTTGTATAACGCCAATGCCAAACGAACATTCTCTTGCGGAAATGTTCAACAGGCTAAATGGCAGAAGTCAAAGACCAGCTGACGTGAGCACGACACAGCGAATGTCAAAGCAAGCGCAGAGAAGCGACATCATCATCAAATGCTGATTGGATCAGCGCAATGGGTCAAGTCGCGGACGGAAACACTAAGTATCGAAACATTAGTTGTAGTGCATTGTAACACAGTGACTTTAAGTCAGTGCCCCATGATTACACATAACATTTTAGTAGAGACTTTAGTGAGTTAAAGATCAAGTGCATAGTGTAGAACTGCATAACGAAGTATTTATTGTGTCTTATGATAATTTTATATTGATAGTGTTAAGCATAGTACAGAATAGAGAGGTAGGACAATGCTACAAGATAACATCCCTTACAAACGGAGTAATATTTGTGAAGCAAGATGATGTGATAAATACTCCATTTTAGAGGACTATTGTGGTACAAATTAGCTTTCACGAATTACGAAATCACAGTTTGGAGATAAGCAATATATTCAAGTTATTAGATGCTTCTTTTCAGAATTTACCCTCTTTTGATGAAGAAATAACACATGTACTAGTTGCTAACCTTATGAAGATTTAAACTCGTGTGTAATAGATCTAGACCAAATCACTCAAAATTTAGAAATCAGTGCCTCTAGACAGGTATTACTTATAAAAAATCTTCCAAACACAGTAACAAATACTACTTATTTGATCCCGAAACTGGCTAATACATTCATGACTAAGGTATCAGAGTTTCAAACCACCTTAAATCAGAATTTGAGAGAACTAGAATTTTTTGTTTTTTTGAAACAACTTTATAGCACTCAACTATTACAGCAGTTAGTGTTGACAGTCACAAACACAGAAGTAGAACTGACTAGGCTGAGAATTGTGTTAGTTCAAACCACAAGTGGTAAACTGAGTGATGTACTCCTTAGACATCATCATTAGGATCATAACTGATCTACCCATCGGAACTACTGATTGAGTTCTAAATATATACTCGATACATTAATTTACGGTGTTCTGGGAACATACAGGTCATTATGTACAATGGCAGACGAAAGAGATATTACTGTTCACACAAACTCATAGTATACGCTATACTAAATAATCCAGGTTTTGACAAGTGTCATAATTCATGCATAACTATTTGTCCACCACTCACACTAAATGATAGAAACGTTTTAAACTGTGAAACTTCTATGATTTAAAAAAAAAAAAAAAAAAAAAAAAAAAAAAAAAAAAAAAAAAAAAAAAAAAAAAACAATTTCACAAGTTTATTGCATCACCCATGTTGAATACCGATAAAACAGAATTGGCTATAACTATTCCATATCCTCTTTCACATTTTGGGACAAAGACCTGAATTACACAGTCAATCGTATAAGAATATCAGGATCTGGAATTATTAAGCAAGCAATGCATTGTCAATTTTTAAGGGAAAAATTTTATCATACCAGTAATTTATAAAACCATTATTCCTACCAATTTGTCTTTTCCAAACTATGTATTGCCATTATTCAATCAAAACATATATCATAGTCCTAAATTGATAGAATGAAACTAGACTAACCCTACGATATTGAATACTGAAATTGCTGAACGTTTGCAACAAACCAACGATGTAGTTAAATACAATCACCTAATTGCAACAATAGAAACACAGATACAAGCACAGTCTAGACACAAAACTTTAGTAACATCTATTAGTCTCACATCTATTCTATCAATCTCAATTATAATTATACCATTCAAAAAATAACTAGGCTTAGTAATAAGGTTCAAGTACCTACAGCTTCACAGATTTTGTTGACATTACCAACAACAAGTGAAGAGAATGATAAAGATAATCCAATTACATAACTAAATGTTAATACATCAATTGAAAAATAATTGTATAATTGAGTATAAGCATGTGAACTAATGTTTTCTTTTATTATCACAGGGTTGGACAACGAACCGACAAGACAATTTGAAATATTAACATTGTTGTAAAATTTATGAAACCCAAAAGCAAAATATCCAGGACGCAGTCTAGAGAATTTTAATGATAGCCTTCAGGAAAAAGCTGGTTTTCTCGAAGGGGTAAAAAAGTGTAATGGGTATTTTAACTAAAAAAAGGAATAAATAAATAATCTTTAAAAGTACGGTATAAAATGGCGGCTGTGGAAACGCAGCAAAGTCGAGCGAAGTTAGATTGCTGATGGTGTTGTATCAGAAGAATCACGCATCGGTTAACCGCGAGACAAAGTTTACTGAATGGAGCTAAACGTGACCAAATAGAAAGTGGTCTAAAGGCACAAGACATACTTCTAGAACATTCGGGATGTCACTGAAGGATGTCACGCACCGACGTTCGAGCACATTCAATGCAAAGACAGAGATCACGTGTACCGGCATGTGCATTATGCTATAAAAGCAAAGCAGCAGAATGCCTTGACCTCTCAGTTTGGAAGCACACCTACGCTGCCACTATGTCGGATTAAGCATCGACTCCGAGACTCGGGAAAGGCAGCCGGTACCTCCAAGCCAGGTCATCTCCTTCAGGGGCGGATCGAGGATTTTGGTTTGGGGGGGGGGGGGCTTGGCTTGAGTGAATTATGGTTCAGAG
>JARYHS010013714.1:0-10560 GCA_031002005.1 Vandiemenella viatica | reverse complement strand
TTAATGCATGTGTTTAGTTTAGCCCTTGCCGTGAGCTGTACATGTAATGAATAATTACTGTTAAACACATGTTAACGCCTCCTAAAACATGTGTGGCTAGGGGCAGCATTTGTCATTTCAAGTTGCACGGAAGGTCAAACAACGGACATCAAACTGTTGCAACCTAACCTCAGGGATGTTGTGTGAATAAACTGTAAATATTGTCGCTGGAAAAGTCATCAAATATGTACGAAAAACACGCCAACGCAGAAGATTTGAGCTCACCTTGTCACGTTATGTGAACGTCCAACGATTCTCAACTCTCGCGCATTGGCACTCATTCATGCGAGCTGTCCAGAAGCCAAGCCCTCTTCACCTATCTACCGGTTCGACGCCACTGATTGAATGCGTACAGTGAAAGAGGGGCCCCAAACCCTGAGACTTATGTTTCTGGACTTTGTGGATCATTTTACTCAATTGCTGATAATATTAACGAATGAATTCAGCCAAAGTAATTGAATATTTGTTCGTTTATTTACTTTCCGAAAGCGTTTCTCTTCTTAATTGAATCATCCTCGGCGGTTTATCATTTTATGACACATCGCTCTATTTATCCAACATTCTCAGCAGTAGTGATTTCTGTTTGCTCTTTGGATTGCAGGTCATTTTCTGCTTGCTTTTTCACAAGTAAGCTAGCAGTAACATATACAAAATACAAAGTTTACTTGTGCAGTAACAAGCAGAAAATGGACCTGCAATACAAAGAGCAAACAGAAATACTACTGCTGCTAATGAGCATGGTGGATAAATAGAGCCATGTTTCATAAAATGATAAACCACTGAGTATGGTTCAGTTAAGAAGCGAAAAGCTTTCGGCAAGTAAATAAACTAACAAATATTTAATATATGTGATTATTCCAGACCATTTCTTCCAGAGTTGCTTGTTAAATTAATAATTACGCCAATACAACTGTTGTTGGATATTATTTATTTGACTGACGCGTTTCACCTCTCGTCGAGGTATCTTCAGCGTACAATGTTTTATTTTACATTTCTGTTTTAAGGTGTGGTTATTGGGCGCCAGTGACCTCAACCAACTTGCTGTTTACACTATTGTACATATTTACACAGTTTGTACAAAATTGGGGTATTATGGATTCACTTTGAAGCACAGTTTTGGCGCACAACATTGCCAAACTTCATTGCTTCAAACGCTGCTTCAAAGTGAATTCATCAGATCCCGGTTTTGTACAAACTGTAAAAATAAGTACAATAGTGTAAACAGCATGCTGGTTGAGGTCACAGGCGACCAACAACCACACCTTAAAACAGAAATATAAAACATTGTACGCTGAAGATACCTCGACGAGAGGTGAAACGCGTCCGTCGAAAAAAAAAAATAATATATCGAACAATAGTTGTATTGGCGTAATTATTAAAGAATAATTATTAATAAATATTTAATTTCTTAGTTTAATTTATTTATTAACTTGAGACTTATATTGAAACACAGAAAGTGAAGGAAGGGTTACAACGTCATTGTTTGAAAATGTTGGTAGTATCGGACTTGAATTTAGTTTTTTTTTTTTTTTTTTTTTTTTTTTTTATGAAGAATGGCGTGTTTTCTTTGTCTGTGGAACGTGTAACTATATTCTAAGAGCGATAAGTGTTGTATTTTCATTCGTGAAATGGGCACAGCTTACGAGGGTAGGACCGACCCAGCATTCGCGTTGATGATTACGGAAAACCGCAATCAGGACGGCCGGTACGCCGGGACCAGGACTTCACACTGGTCCGTCTACCTCCCCGATCCAGAGTGCTGCGCACGCAACATCCACAGTGGTGGTTTTTATTTAACTTGTTTTAACATTTAAAAGAAAAAAGGTTATTTTGTTCATGATTTTAATTGTTATGAGAATACGTTTTAAAAAATTGAAAAGGAATGTCTGTGATGAGTGATAGAAGTTCTGTGCAGGGTTTTCTGTTTTAAAGATGGTCTTTGGGTGAGAGGACGGAGGTTCAAGGGGTGGAAGGAGACTTTCTCCACCTGCCCGAAACTGGTACTGACCTGTTGAAATTTGTTTTAACTGCTTTGTTACAATGGAAGCGTCCATTAATGACGTGAGGTGTTTTCCCGAATCCGCCCCCCCCCCCTTTCTGGTGAGACTTCGTGAGATCTGACGCGACCCCTCGAGATTTTGCCAGACCCCCCCCCCCTATTTCACCTCACGTAATTAATGGATGCCCTCTAATGTCCACTTCACGTTTTGCACTCTCCTTTTTCGGAAAAATCGCCACGAATTAAATTAAAAATGCCAAATGCTCCGCAACCGCGAAATGTTAGCAAACACTGCAAAAAAGACACAAAAACTATCGGTGCAAGGATGATAAAAACGTCATAGTGATAGTAGTAGGCTGAAATTCGGCATGGACCAAGAGTAAAACGTTTACGGGAAATTCGTTGTGCGGCATCTATCTCAGAAACGGCACATTCGTTTACAACGGAAGCAATCGAGTGTCTGACTTCACTTATCGATTCTAAGGTGGCGAGCCTTGTTGTACTGCGTCTTGGACAAATATTTTGTATCTGCTAATTTCGTGCGGCGTTTTACAGCGGAATGAAGCTAAAACGGCAAAAAAATATTACAACAAATGATTTAACCAACATTTGAAAAGACTGTCATTGCTTTTGCAGCGCCGGTCTCACACTTCTGCATTTTTATTTAATTCGTGGCGACTCTTCCGAAAACGGAGTGCAAAAAGTGAATGGGACATTATAACGAAGCAGTTAAACATAGTTTAACAGGTCAGTACCAGTTTCGGGCAGGTGGAGAAAGTCCCCCCCCCCCCCCCGGTTCAAGTAGTTAATATGTGATCTCACAAGATTTATCTGCATTATTCAACTCCGAAAACTGGACGTTGAACGAATGATCATTGTATTGACTATAACAAGAAAGTTTAGGTGTGACAATAAGATTTTGCGAAAAGAAGACGAGCGCATTTATTTATGTATTGATGATGACAGTGTTGCTCCACCGATTTTTAAAATATCATGAAGATCAATAAGTATGGGTTTTTTTTCTGTTAGTGTATAAAGAAGTAAGAGTGTAGTTTTAATCAAGTACTGAGTGTACTTTCTTTCGGTTTACGGAGAAATTAAAAAATTTCAGTCTCTATTGAAAGTCTCGATTTTTTACCTTGAAATTTATTAAATGTCGATTGTAAGGCTAATAAAGTAAGGGATTATACAGGGTCTACCCAAATGCCGTGTACAAATTTTGAGCTGAGGTAGAGAATATCGCGAGGAGCCATAATTACATCGGAAAGCATGGGCGGAAATGTAACCCTAACGCGATAAAGAGACACAAAGACAGAAAGGACACAACACAGAATGTAGTGTAAAACGATTTATTACACACCAAAAACAGTAATAAATAAAAGTACATACAAGACAGGGAATTATTGAGAGGAAAAATTGCAAGGTAAAGGTACTGACTGAAAAAAAAAACAATCAGGAAAAAGAGGGTATTTTCAGAGGAAGAAAAAGCAAGATTGAGCCAAGGAATGAAAGAGTACTGGCGACGGAGGAAGGAAACTCAGAAGAGGAAATGAAGTTGCGCAGTAGGGATTTCAATCCCGCGGGATCCAACATCATTAGACAGTCTGACGGATCCGGAACAAAAGTAAGCAGATTCTCAATCCCCAAAATGCGGCGAAACGCGTGTCAGTCTGCGAGACTCGCTGCCCCACTCGGTCTCTATCGGATGCACTGCACTGTTCGCCTGTACCCTTCCAGTTGGCATTTGACTCGCGTGAACAAACGTTTGTTTATGTTAACCTTCATCATTCGTAAGTAAATAGATCCAATTTTAACGTATTAATTATAAATTAGGTTTGTTTTGAGCACACTTTTCTATAATTTGAGTTATGTTGGGTATTTAGTACGATTTTATTACTATATAATAAGTATTTTTTATGTGTCGCACACGTCATCTGTATTTGCAGATAAAGTAATTGTGACAATTTACTGTATTTACGTCTGAAAATCTGATTATTCGTTGATACGAAACTAATGTTATTGTAATTTTAATGATTTCATACCTATTTATTTTTCAGTTATCGAAAGGTAATTGTGTATCGTTTGACTCATTATTGTTCGACCGCGTTTGAAACACGTGTTCTTTGACGAAAGACGCCTGGCTTTCGATTAATCCCTCTTGAGATGATTTGGTCAATCGCCATAACACATAATTTTTTTGTGTATAGCATGCGCCCTTTCAACTTCTTGTTATTATTTAGATTAAAGGCAACAAAAGTTATAATGTTGTATACACGAATTGTGTCAAATACTTAACCGTGTATATGTTGGTGAGTATTTTCTTTTAATAACAATGAATCAGCTATAAGATAAATCAAGAAATCAGGAGACATAATAATGAATCCCACAATTTTGTAAAAACAGACCAAGTGTCGTGCTTGTGCAGTGACAAAAAGTTATGAGATCTTGTTCTGAGACAAGTCTACCCTTTCAGAGTATATTCACTTCACTTTGAGAAGTAGAATGATTTCTCTAGGTATTATGGATGGTTTATTTAGAACTAGAAAAAACTCTGGTCACTTGGCAATTATGCATACCATGTTTTCAGACTGATATAGCTTATTTCAAGGTATATTATATGACCCAAGACTTAATTTTTGGAATATTTTGTGTTTTGATTATTTATTTAAAAATTGATTTAGAATTTTTTTAAAAAAGGTAATGCTCGAAATATTCTTAAGACAGGCTAAAATATTTAATGTCATTTAGTCAATTAAGTGTTAACTATTAATTTTATCATTTAATATGAAAGTATGAAAATTGATTTATTAATTTAATTAACAGACGTTTATTATTTATTTTTTAACACTTGACGCAAATCCCGCAAAAATCCCGCGGGACTGGAACACTGCGGGACTGCAATTCTTAGTCTCGGCCTCTTGCCAGTGAGAGGGTTTCACGTCACGAAGGACTTGCACCTCCGGTCCGCTCGTCCGGAGCGGTCGTCCGCACAAAACAGAGCGATGAAAAATACCAGTCCTAAGTGCCGGCAGTCCTGGGCAGCCATTAACATTGACTGGTGCGCCTCGCTTACAAACCGGCGATTTATCACCGCATTCACAACCGCCACATCTATCACGGCGCCGCGCCGGCCGCGTAAAGGTCCATTTAGGTGGGCGCGGCCGCCAGGGCTCATTAAGTCTTTCTGCGGATTTAATGTCGCCGTCTGGTCTGGATACCGCGAGGTTTTTACAGCCGTAACGAGCCTGTAGAGAAGCACGCATCCAGGCACTTTACTCTCTCCCTTACCGCTACGACGGCCAATATCCTCTCGCCGGCCAATTTAGTTCCACGCTGCGCAGAAATACGTTTTGCAGACTTTGCTTCTTATTGACTAAGGTGAAAACTGCGTAGATCATCGTCCGCGCACAAACATGTATGCTAGCCTGAGATGTACACAAGAGGCTATAGAGAAGAAGATAACTAAAGGATGTCCTCAGGGGTCAAATTGCGGTCCTGTTTTTTGGGACGCCAAATTTGATAGGACAATCAATCGGTTGGAAAATATTGAGGGTCTCCTTGGGCCTGTCGCCTACGCAGATGATATATTAGTTTTAACAGAACAAGACATATAATTGAAGACAGAGGAAAAGCTGCCATGGAAGACTACAGAAGTAGTGTGAAGAAGTTAAATTACATATTGCACCTAATAAAACACATGTTATTCTGCTTCGAGGGAAGCTGGAGAGGTATCCGATTGTTAAGGTGATGAATAAATCAATTAGAAGATCGAAAGTCAACAGGTACCTCGGCATCATGCTGGACGAGCGCTTAAATTTTACCGCACATATAGAAGAGATATGCGACAGGGCAAAAGTGGTAATGAATAAGCTAATAAGTATAGGTAAGATGAGGTTTTACTTCCCAAATAATATAATAAGAGCCTACCATGACACTATATTAACGTCACTGGTGGGATATGCTGCAAGTGTGTGGGCTCATAAGCTTCGTCTGGTTAAACCACGAGAGCCGTAAGAAGATTACAACGCGGTATATTAATCCGCTTGACTGGTGCATACAGAACTGTTTCGACGAACACGCTCCAAATGGTCTGTGGGGTATGGTCTTTAGACCTTGTAATTCGAGGAAGAAGCGCGTTGTATTGATTTCGGTCCAACAAGCAAGCTAAAATTTTCGAGATACTGGCGACAGAAGCTGGAAGCGCTGCAAGAATCAAGCAGATACTGCTCGATGAGTGCAAACTCAATGGGACGGCGGAATCACCGGAAGAAGGACATATGAAAATTCCCCCCCTATTCAAGAAAGGCTCCACATGACATACGTTCTCCCTTTGACGGGATTGGTCATGGACCATATAAATGTACCAGCATAGACCTGGTTTAAAGGATACTGCGGAATGCGAGTGTGGAATCGAAGGTACACCTAAACATGTGCTATGGGAATGTCCAATAACAGCGCAAGCCAGATCGGTGGAAACAACGGAGATTCGAGATTCAGGGTATGACGACTAGGGACATTATCAAAGATGAAAATATTGATAAATTAGCCAACAAGTTATCACAATTGCAAAAAGAAATTTATATTGAAAGAGCAAGGGTCATGCGAGGGCGGCAGGGCCAGGGAAGAAATCCTTGAGGAGGATTAGATAAACTGTAAATGGTAAATTGCAAATTGTCAATTATAAATTGAATACTGGAAGTTTTAAATCGGAAAACCCAGTGAAGGAGTAGAAAATTATAACATGTTAAAGGTTAAGTTACAATAATAAGATTGTAGTTTTAAGAGTAAAAGTACAAATTTAATTATATTGATTGAAGTTTGTAAATGTTTCTTAAGTTTGGTAAATTGTAAATCGTTAAGCGTAAATTGTAAAACTCAATGAAGGAGTTACAAAATACATAACATGTAAATATTCATAGTTATAGTTATAAAATGGTAGTAGAATGGAAGTAAAACAGTTTTTATTACATCTGTTGTTATTTTGAAATATTGTGTGGTGGTTTCTTTTGATTTCTTGTTGTTGTGTTTATAAATTGTAAGCTGTAAGATCTGAGTTTTGGGAAAGTGTTAAGGCCAATGCTATGGAAATCTGCAGATGTTATTGTGATAATCATTGTTAACGGTTACAATACATGTTATTATAAAACAGTGGACTCGCTAGATAGTGGACCTGACCCGAACCTGTGTTGCAATCACAGAGCTAAGTGGTCAGGTTTAATTGTTAATAAAGGATAGTGATGTAATTGTTTTAATGTAATTGAGTAAGGAAGAATATTAATTGTGTCTAGCAGAATTTCTCCTTTGTTTTATCTTTTCTTTTTTGTTAAAAATGTAATTTTTGTAATAAGATATAATTAATGAATTAAACTGTGTAATAGGGCCTAATTTTATAATTCTAGATGTTAGACTAATTTTGTTTTAGTATAATAAAAAAAAAATATGTCCGCGCATCCATATATACAACTCACTTAGGGATTATTGTAGAAACAGAAATACCAAACTGAGATGTCCACGAATGACCATTGAGAAAAAATTGTCTATAGGGTGTCTTCAGGGATAGGTATGTGGCCAGATATTTTGGGATATTTGCTTTGAAACAGTAATGTGCAGACTGGAAAGACTAGAAGCGTTGTTGATCTTGGTGGCCTTTGCTGATTACCTGCTTCTGCTGATACAGGTAGGAACAAGAAGAGAATTGAGTGGAGAAGCAATTTTGTCTTGGAGCAATTTGACAAATGGTGCACGCAAGTCAAGCATAAGCTCGCACTCCAGAAAACTCAGTATATGATTCTGCGCGGAAATCTGCAGCGGAATCCAAAGAATCAAGGTTAGAGGAAAAAGCATACTAAGGAAAACCAAGTGCAGATATCTCGGCATTACCATCGATGAGCTTTTAACATTTATGGACATATAGAAGAAGTGTCCATCAGGGCGAAGGTCGCATGAAAAACTCATCAGCGTCGGACAAAGACGATTTCATCTTCCCATCCACGTGATGAGGCTCTGTTATGACGCTATTCCGGCATCAATAGTGAGCTACGGAGCGAGTGACTGGCGAAACATTTGAAGAACGTTAAGCCAATATTATTAATGCTATAAATCCTTGGTGCGACCACACATTGATTATGCCTGCGTTTGCTACGGTTCTGCATCTAGTAACATACTTAAAGACCTAGACAAAATACAATACAAAGCTGTGCGTGCGTGCATAGGCGCTATGAAATCAACGCCTACCAATGCGCTGCTGATTGAAGCACATGAACCACCTTTAAACATCCGTAGAAGCTTCCTAAGCGCAAAATTCCTCCTTAAGCATAGCCAATACGCTGACAGTAGTTTGATGTACGCCACACAATCTCACAATTCAATGTTTAACCGCCACCTATTGGATAAAGAAAAGAACGCCTCCTCTTGCAGCGGAATATCTAGAAACAAATAAATTCGTGCCAGAATGCGCCAAAGTAGAAAAATGCCTTCCGTCGAGGCCCCATATTGGGACACTGTCACCAACTTGGAGGTACATAATTATAGAAACGGAAGATACCACCCAGTTGGAAAGCTACAAAGCAAGTGTATACCAGTACCTTCACGAACGATCCCAAATGAAACAGATATACACGGATGGTTCTAAGTTTTCAGATGCTTCCGGATGCGCTTTCTTCATACCAAAATCAGGAGACAAGGGTCTCTTTCAGTTACCAGCAGAGGCTTCTATCATGACTGCAGAGCACTTAAATATGCCAAGAGCTCTCCTGCCACAAAGTTTTTAATTTTTTCCGACTCAAGATCGGCATTGTCCCTACTAAAAAACCACCATAGACAATGGCACAACGACCACCGAGTATATGATATTGTAAGCGTGGCTCAAGAGCTGAAACGCTCAAGCAAGACAGTGGAATTTAAATGTACCTCTTGGGAAACAAGATGGCTGATCGGTATGCCAAGCAAGCTGCTCGCAGAGGTGTAAAACACTACAATACGATTCCTTTTCCAGATGTAATTAGACATATCAAAGGCAACATAAAATTCAAGTGGAACATGGAATGGAAGAGCTCACTTACGATCAAAGGCGAACATTACGGGCGCATTCACCCAGAAATACCCTCCCATCAATGGTATGAAACACATAAAAGTCCCCGCAGACTCAGCACTTGTATTGCTAGATTAAAATTCAACCATGGCTGTTTCAAGCAACACCTTTACAGATTACACATTGTAGACTCTCCCAACTGTCCCTGTGGGGAAATTGAAGATATAAACCACCTCCTATTTGGCTGCCGATTGAAGAAGTTGGAAATTGACCATTTCTTAGATACCCTCATGAAAGTAGGAATTCCGTTGCCCACTTGCGATACCTCACTCCTTGCATCTGATGATTATACGGTTTATAAGATTTTGTATCTGCATATAGAAAATATGGGTATTACAATTTAAATCAATTGTTAATAACATGCACTTAATGTTATGATATTAGTATTGATAAATGACTGGTGGTATTCGGTAATACAAAAATGTCTAATGCACGATCTACCATTGTTATATTATTGATGTTCTTGCGTAAAACGAAAATGGTAATTTCTTGTAATTATTATTGGTATTCTATTGATGTTATTCTGTATAATGAAAAGAGCCAACTGCATGATATTATTATTGTTATATTGATAATATGAGATGTTAAATTGTAAAACGAAGGTGGCTGTATGGGTACAAACCCAAATGCCAACAAAATAAATGAAAAAAAAAACTGCCCAGAGGAGTGTCCTTTTAAGACTAAGTGGTGCATATAGTACCACCGCAACAGATGTTTTGACGGCGGTTTTAGTGTATGGCCCCTAGATATGATCGTAAGAAAACGCGGTGCAATAGTCTGGCTAAAGTCCGGTGATAAGAGAGCAGCTGAAGAAATAGTAGGTCGACCTGTGACAGCGAAAAGGGAAGTCATGTCGGCCCTCCTCCAAGATTGGCTACATCAATGGAATATTAGCAGCACAGGTCGGAGAACATACGGCATCCTTCCTGATGTCAACGAACTGTTGTAACTGCAACATCTAAATCTTTCCGCCGGGCTTAATACGCTTCATACCGGGCATGGTCCTTATAACAGTTTGTTTACACGCAGGGGCCTCAGAGAATCGATCGAGTCTGTGCGAGTGTGCAGCGGAAGCAACACCCGAACATGTGGTTCTCGAATGCATTCTTCTTTCGGAAGCGAGGTAAATAGATGTGAACAACTAATTGTAATAGAGGTACGAACTACCATTAAAAACAGGCTGACTGCGAAATTCTGAGTCAAATAGCTATAAGATTTCTATGCACTATAAAACAAAATACCTTGAGCATATAGCAGGCGCGAGAAGGTATCAACAACTGAAAAATCAACAGTAAAGCCCTGCATGACTATTAAAGGATATATCATAAACAGACAACAGAAACTGCCACCCTCTGGAGACCGATGCACGCGGCTATTCCAGAAGATCCTTCTGATGGCCTGGAAGCTGTGTTTTCCGGAGGACACCGTTTTC
>JARYHS010013712.1:0-16811 GCA_031002005.1 Vandiemenella viatica | reverse complement strand
TTCATTTAAACAAATATACTGCCTCTGAGGATGATGACTGCGCACTCTGACTACCCGACACTGCTTCGTAGGCATGCTGCTTGCTTTTTCTTTCTCACCTGATGGTGTTTGAATCCTGTGTGATGCTGTGTACGTGGCCCGTCCGGCTGCTGGCTGCGGGACTGCGTAGTGCGTCGCTCGCTTGGCTGCTAGCAGCGCTCGCTTGGCTGCTGGCTGTGGGGCTGCGTCGTGCTGCTAGCGGCGGCCGCCTGTTGATCCCTTGGCTCGCCCTGTTGGCTTCGGCTGCGTCGCGGCTGCTGTTGTCGACCCTCGTTGACCTCGACTACGTTGCGGCTGCTGTTGTCAACCCTCGTTGACCTCGACTGCGTTGCGGCTGCTGTTGTCAACCCTTGTTGACCTCGACTGCGTTGCGGCTGCTACCCGTCTCGTTGTCTTATGGATGCTGCTGGCAGGTTTCTTCCGCTTGTCGAGTGGCCCCTCTTGTACTCGACCAATGGATCCGCTTCTTTTCTTCTTTTCGCCTACCTACTGCGCCACCTCCCCTAGTCGGCTTCGCTTTTCAAGCCGTCAGTCTGGCTATGACTTCGGGCTGACCTTTCTTAGAAGTTTTGAAACACCTATTCCTCAAATCTGTGGCCTTATATCGCCGATATGCTGACCTTTGGCCAACCCTGGCTAACTTTTGGTCAAGCAGTATCTAACAGTGGCTATCCTGGCCAAAACCCCACACCTGACACCAAATTTTATAGGCTATGTTGCGTCCTGGTTGGCTTTTACTTCCGCGAGCGGTTCGGAAGATAGGAGCTCAGGTGAGACTGTCTAAGGTTACCTTTTAGAAGTCTCAGAAATAAGTGGATTTTGGTTTTCAGACAAGGGAACTCGGTGTGGAAGGGTACTGATAGAAATAAAAACACATACAAGCTGAAATTACAAAGACCAAGCTTGCAGCTCACGAAGCCCGACCTACTTCCTCAGAAATTACGGGAGGTAACTATTCCTCGTCAGAATCATCAGAATCTGGAAACATCATACCTGCCGGTCCCTCTGGGAACTCCCCGGTTGCCAGACTATGCTGGTAACACCAGTTTAGCAGTATGAGAAATCCGAATGAAAGATACCACCCCTCGGGAGTAACTAGCTTGGGTCCTTCTATCTGCTGGTCCGTCATTTACTAAGACCCTTATACTTGAAGACCCTAACAGCTAACAACGGCGACTACTGTGCCCTGCACTAGTCTGTCTCTCCGTCCTACTGCTGCCCTAATCTAACAGTCCTGCTCTGTTACTGCTCCGCCCTACTCTGGCTCTCGGTGGCCCGGCCACGTTCTTTTATACTTCTTAATGACGACATTATTTGTGTCCTCTTAACCTTCTAGAACATTCTGTGGTGTTGGTCGCTTTGTTTACGTTCTTGCATCAGTCCTATCTGCCCTTCCGTGTTTCCTGTCACGTAGGCTTCTGGGTCGGGTCGTGTTAATGGAATCCTCCGCTCCTGTCAACACTCAGCCCTATCACCCTCGCTCCGACCTTCTGCTTTCTCCACTTTTAATGTTATCGCGTTGCCTCTTGTTGACTACATATTGCTCTCCTAAAAGCATCCGTGTTCCTCCGGTTTCGTATCGCTACGGCGTTTCCCTACGCCTACACTCTTAGTTTGACTTGCTGCTTCTTGCACCACTTTAACATAACTAAGTGTTCCCGCGATTATTTCGCGACAATACATCACGAGCTGAAAATGTTTATGTTATATGATTAGCAAACATTTATCTCGCCATGGTATACGGCCTGTGGGTGACATAAAATACGAATTCATCTCGTCTCCGGGAAGCATTCAAAGAATGTCTTCGAGGAATTCTCCGAAGTGGGGTAATTCCGCGCCAAGTTCCGGGAATAGTAGTTCCTGTGCTGACATCAGAGGCGGCCCTAGCAAGTTTTTCAGGTGGTGCGAGATCTCATCATGGCGCCCCAAATGAGCAATCGCTTATTCGTGATTAAGGTCTCCATATAGATAGACTGAAGATAACATACAGTTTTTACACCCTACTAATATTAAAAACGTAAAAGTTTATTTGCTTGATGTTTTTACTGTATCATGTCGAAACTACTGAACTGCTTAGGATAAATTTGGAGTAATGTATTATCTATCTACTTTTATCCCAAATAACAGTTCCTGTGGTATTTGGAGTCTTTATATATGATAACAACTCAAACTTCGGAAAGATTAGTATAGGATAGCAGCGGTACGAATGAGAAGCAACAGTAGAAAGGAATACTATATGTTTGAAAAGGTTTATTTAAGCTACTGTGGCGAACACAATGCTCACTTCACTCACGTCAAATTCAGTTTTTAATCATTATTTAAAATAGAAAATATATTAAAATAAATATTCCCACTTTTAATACCGATGAATAAAGTTTACCAAACTTTTTCCAGAACCTTCGAAGACTAATTCTTAAATAGGTTAAATGCATGTATTTTTCCCCCCCCAAGTATTTTTCATTGTTTTTGCCTCACTCTGAAGCTAATCCTCGTTACGCCCTTGGAAAAATGTGCTAAAAGAGTGATCAACGCATTCTCTAGCGATCATATGCTAAAACACGTTAATTGTAAACAATCCTTCTGGATCTGTTGCTATCTCATTTACGGCTCATACTCAAAAAAATCTTTACTTTCTTCGGCATCTGACTAGGTTAATAGGAATTTTTCAAGTTTGAGAATCAACTTCCCTAGCTGTCTGTTATCAGAGCTGGCACTCCTCAAATTCCGAGCTGGGATGGAAGGGGATATTCTCCACCACCCCGAAGCTGGTACTGACCTGTTGAAATTTGTTTTAACTGCTTCGTTATAATGTCCTCTTGACGTTTTGAACTCCCCTTTATCGGAGAAGTCGCCACGAATTAAATTAAAAATGCCGAAATGTGAGACGCTCGGCAATCATAAAATGTTAGCAAAAATGCAGAAATAAAACAAAAATTATCGGTACAGGGATCTTATCAACCTAAACAGGTTCGTTTAGTCATAGTGATCATGGTTAGGTTGAAATTCTGCCTGTACTAAGAATAAAAAGTTTACAGGAAATTTGTTCTGCGGCATCCATCTCTGAAACGGAGGCAATTGATTATCTCTGACCGCTTTTATCGATTCTAAGATGGCGAGCCTTGTTGTACCCATGGAGGAAGGAATTATCCTTCCTCCATGGTTGTACCCATGGAGGAAGGAATTATATGGAGGAGAAGTGACGTTAAATCGGTGAAGCAAGCACTAAACTCTCCCGCATGGTGGCAGCACCGGCAGCGACCATATGGCGCTTCCCAACAATTAAGGTGTTCACATTGTGGTAGATGCAGTGATTATTTCATTTAGTATTGTGTATAAGTGTTTAAAAATGCCAGCTTGTGTTGCGTACGGTTGCACAAATAGGCCAGACAGGAAAGAACCTGGAATATCATTTCATAAGTAAGTTGAATTGTAATTATCGTTGTTGAAGTGAGCGGTAGACACCGCAAACTTTGCAACACGTCTATAAATATTTAGTCATAGCTCTCAATGGGATGACTTTGTTCTCAAATTTTTCTTGGTGTAGTGTAGAAAATCAGCAAACTTGCTATTTTGCACATAATAGACTAGCATTATTTTTTAACGAGTGTTTAAAATGAGATTTAAAGGGGCGTGTTTTACTTCGCGATTCAGTGAATTTACTATTACGATTTCTTTCGTCACGTTGCTGATTATACTGACAATGGATGATGAAATTAACTGTTATGTGAGAAGCTGTGAGTTTTATTAATTTTTTAAATAGCTATTTCAGGCCATTGACTTAGGTTATTTTTAAAGCTTCATATAAGACTTGTTTCTGTTTGTAAATACGTCTATACCTATTTTTACCGATTTTGAAATCTTTCTCATCTAATTATGTCGAAACAGGTTCATGCAGAAATAAAAATGGGCTTCATAAATAAAGAAGTTATTGGCCTTTGAACAAAATCAATTTGGGGAATGTGTTTCTAATTTAGTCTCTTTTCTTTTTGTACAACATTCTTCCCCCCCCCCCCCCGTATCTAAATCTAACTGAGAGATATTTTTTTTACAATTGTCCTAATAAGTAGGGCTGTGAAATTAGACAACACATCTTGATCAAGAGAATGTTCATTAAGGTGACTGAATAAACATTTTATTTCTGGTACCAGCCTACAAAATGTCTGGGTTGCTCATCCCTAGAGTGGGTCCTATTACTTTTTTTCTGGTCTAGGACACATTTCAGACTAACCACAAGTGGTAGTAATAAAACTGAAATATCCATTCTGCATGTCAACCATGTAATCATTGTGACTTTGACAGAATTAATTTTTGGTCCAGCCTGCATCCAAACCTAAACCCCTCAATTTGGATGTTGTATATCCCCCAAACTAAGCAAGATATCGAAAACATTTATTTCTTATTATCGAGTTTTTTTCGTCGTGTTACATAAGAATCCATCATTAAATTTGACTTTTGCGAAATTTTTCTTCTGCATTTCAACTCAAGACACCTCACTTTTGAGACTATATCTCGAGAACTAGGTGAAATATCGAAAAATTTTACTCTTTATTTTTTATTTGTCTCGTCTTTTTAAATAAAAATTCATCATAAAATTTGACTTTGAATAATTTTTTCTTCTGAATTTCAACCAAAACCATTTCACATTTGAGACAGAATATCTCGAAAACTAAGCAGGATATCAAAAAATTTTATTCTTCATTTTTTATTTGTCTCATCGAGTTACATAATAATCCATCACCAGATTGCGGCGTCACGTTTATCCTAGAGTCCCCTTGAGGTGATTGTACATATTCCCCGTGTTTGTTGGGAAGCGGTCAAGCCCCCACCACTCCGGCCATGCCCCCCCACTCCTCCGCCGGCCTGCTTCACTCCCATGCGTGGTAAAGGTCTCTTGCGTCGTCTCCATATTATTCCTTCCTCCATGGTTGTACCATGGAGGAAGGAAATATATGGAGGAGAAGTGACGATAAATTGGTGAAGCAGGCTCGCGCATGCGTAGTGACGGCAGCGGCGATATTGCGCTTCCAAACAATTGCGGTGTTCCCAGTATATCCAGAAAACTAAGCAAGATATCGAAAAATTTTATTCTTTATTTTTCATTTGTCTTGTCTTTTTTAAATAAGAATCCATCATCAAATTTGACTTTGACCAATTTTTTATTCTGAATTTCAACCAAAACCATTTCACATTTGGGACAAAATATCTCGAAAACTAAGCAGGATATCAAAAACTTTTATTCTTCATTTTTTATTTGTCATATCGAGTTACATAATAATCCATCACCAGATTGCGGCGTCACCTTTATCCTAAAGTCCCCTTGAGGTTTTTGTACATATTCCCCGTGTCTGTATGGAAGCGGCCATGCCCCCTCCACTCCGGCCATGCCCCCCACTCCTCCTCCGCCCTGCTTCACTTCAATGCGTGGTGGAGGTCTCTTGCGTCGTCTCCATATATTTCCTTCCTCCATGTGTTGTACTGCATCTCGAATAAAAAATTTCTATCTGTTAATTTAGTGCGATGTTTTACAACGAAATGTATCTAAAACGGCAAGAAAATATTACAACAACCATCATTTCAAAAGATTGTAATTGTTTTTGAGCGCCTGCGGCATCTAATAGCAGCGCATCACTCTCACATTTCGGTATTTTTAATTTATTCGTGGCGACTTTTTAGAGAAAGAGTGCAAAACCGGAAGAGGACATTATACCGAAGCAGGAAAAAAAATTCAACAGGTCATTACCAATTTCGGGGCGGTGGAGAATATCTCCTTCCACTCCCGAGCAGTTTTTCAGCAACTGTGAAGAGTTTCTTAATTCCATTTTCAGTCTGCATAGCAGGGCCGGCGCTAGGAATTTCGGGCCCGGGGTAAAATGGGCGACCTTTTTTTTTGTTTTTTTTTTTTAGCTCTACAAACCCGGGCGACAATGGGCGGATTCTAGGCTTTAGGCTACGCGGCCTTAGGGCCCCTACAGTCGGTGATCGGGGCCCCATTGGCCGGCGGGCCCGGGTACTTTTGACCCGCTTACCCCCGCTAACGCCGGCCCTGCTGCATAGCCTTTGTTTACAACGTTTACTTGAAACAATGCATTATACCAAATCACCACTGTAAGTATGAACTCAAATTGCTCCATGATATGGCTAAGTGACAAGGCATCTCTTACTGCAACTGAATAATTCGTTCCTGAAGAGCGTCACGAACTGAAGAGTAGTGATAACAAACTGTAGCAATGCTAGAAACTCTATTCTTGAAACGAGTTTTCACAAATTTTTTTGGAGGTAGTCCTTCTAAGTGCGTGAATGCCACTTCCTATCGCTTCTTTTATCGAGAGAATAAAACGATTTCTTCAAAGAAATCCGTGCAAGGAAACAGACTTAACTGATGTTTTGGCGCACTTGCTATTAACAAATTTAATGACAGTTACATGGATTAAAAAATGATCGAAGATACGGGTCTAGAATTTTGCTATGGACACATTTTTCCTCCTACCTCCACTGTCATATCTTTGGCCTCGACAATCGTTCGTATCCAAATCGAACTTTTGCAAAGTATCAATGATAAACAGGGCAGCGAGTACAGCTCTCAGGTCCCAAACAGTCACTTTCCTGATTATAAGTACAGCGAAATACTCACGCACTTAAGACTTCGTCTTCATTGGTGTCAGCAAAATGATGCCAAAGATAATTGTTCGACGTGACTTACATCAGGAGTTCAATTCAGTATGATGGAAAAATATTTAGATGACCCAACCATAGTCATAATTTTATTACGAACTTCATTCGTTTTGAATACATTATCCAATATAATAAGACATTAGTCTCGTTATTAGCAATACGGCTAAGATGCTCCATCATCACAGGATCATATACCCAGGAAGTTACCATCATTAGAAGTATTTCAGATCCAAAGCTTCCTCTGAACAAGACATCATTCATTAGAGGATAGAAACCCACTGTTATTTTTCGTCTTCAGTCTGTATTTACAAATGCTTGTCTAGTACATTGAAATTATTTAATGGAATCAACGCTTCTATCCAAGTGAGCATGGTTTGATTGTGATCTGAGGAAGTTTCGTGAGTTTTGAGACGCTCTGATAAGTAAACCCAGTCATCGAATCCTTCTTTTCCCAAATAAAAATAAGATCTACTTTTGAATAAATAACATATAAACAATATACTTTACGGAGATTTAGAATAAACGAGCTATCTACTTTTATAAGTTTCTTCATTTGGTGTTACTCTTTGAATATGCTTATTTGAAAAATTACTTTTCTTCTTGGATTTTTTTCGTTGCTTGAATAATTATTTCATCTCTGCCAGCACAGTTAATAAGCGACAATTTTGAAATATCTTCATGATTTGTACTTTGAAAAGGCGACTGTGGTGGTATCATGGAGGAAGGAATTATATGGAGGAGAAGTGACGTTAAATCGGTGAAGCAAGCACTAAACTCTCCCGCATGGTGGCAGCACCGGCAGCGACCATATGGCGCTTCCCAACAATTAAGGTGTTCACATTGTGGTAGATACAGTGATTATTTCATTTAGTATTGTGTATAAGTGTTTAAAAATGCCAGCTTGTGTTGCGTACGGTTGCACAAATAGGCCAGACAGGAAAGAACCTGGAATATCATTTCATAAGTAAGTTGAATTGTAATTATCGTTGTTGAAGTGAGCGGTAGACACCGCAAACTTTGCAGCACGTCTATAAATATTTAGTCATAGCTCTCAATGGGATGACTTTGTTCTCAAATTTTTCTTGGTGTAGTGTAGAAAATCAGCAAACCTTGCTATTTTGCACATAATAGACTAGCATTATTTTTTAACGAGTGTTTAAAATGAGATTTAAAGGGGCGTGTTTTACTTCGCGATTCAGTGAATTTACTATTACGATTTCTTTCGTCACGTTGCTGATTATACTGACAATGGATGATGAAATTAACTGTTATGTGAGAAGCTGTGAGTTTTATTAATTTTTTAAATAGCTATTTCAGGCCATTGACTTAGGTTATTTTTAAAGCTTCATATAAGACTTGTTTCTGTTTGTAAATACGTCTATATCTATTTTTACCGATTTTGAAATCTTTCTCATCTATTTATGTCGAAACAGGTTCATGCAGAAATAAAAATGGGCTTCATAAATAAAGAAGTTATTGGCCTTTGAACAAAATCAATTTTGGGAATGTGTTTCTAATTTAGTCTCTTTTTTTTTTTGTACAACATTCTCCCCCCCCCCCCCCCCCCCCCCCGTATCTAAATCTAACTAAGAGATAATTTTTTTACAATTGTCCTAATAAGTAGGGCTGTGAATTAGACAACACATCTTGATCAAGAGAATGTTCATTAAGGTGACTGAATAAACATTTTATTTCTGGTACCAGCCTACAAAATGTCTGGGTTGCTCATCCCTAGAGTGGGTCCTCTTACTTTTTTTCTGGTCTAGGACACATTTCAGACTAACCACAAGTGGTAGTAATAAAACTGAAATATCCATTCTGCATGTCAACCATGTAATCATTGTGGCTTTGACAGAATTAATTTTTGGTCCAGCCTGCATCCAAACCTAAACCCCTCAATTTGGATGTTGTATATCCCCCAAACTAAGCAAGATATCGAAAACATTTATTCCTTATTATCAAGTTTTTTCGTCGTGTTACATAAGAATCAATCACTAAATTTGACTTTTGCGAAATTTTTCTTCTGCATTTCAACTGAAGACACCTCACTTTTGAGACAGTATATCTCGAGAACTAGGTGAAATATCGAAAAATTTTACTCTTTATTTTTTTATTTGTCTCGTCTTTTTAAATAAAAATTCATCATAAAATTTTACTTTGAATAATTTTTTCTTCTGAATTTCAACCGAAACCATTTCACATTTGAGACAGAATATCTCGAAAACTAAGCAGGATATCAAAAAATTTTATTCTTCATTTTTTATTTTTTTCATCGAGTTACATAATAATCCATCACCAGATTGCGGCGTCACGTTTATCCTAGAGTCCCCTTGAGGTGTTTGTACATATTCCCCGTGTTTGTTGGGAAGCGGTCAAGCCCCCACCACTCCGGCCATGCCCCCCCACTCCTCCGCCGGCCTGCTTCACTCCCATGCGTGATAAAGGTCTCTTGCGTCGTCTCCATATTATTCCTTTCTCCATGGGTGGTATGTCTTGTATACCCATTTGTAATCTTTTGAACAGCAGACATTCCAGCCATAGATAAATCTTCTCGTACATGCTGCTCTTCATCATGAGCCTCGTCTGAATAACTTCCATTAAAAGTTATCTTCCGTCTCGCGTTGAGCTGGTTCTGGAGACGATAATTCAGATGACAAAAAAAAAAAAAAAATAAAATAAAAAATAAAATAAAAAAAAAATAAAAAAAAAAATAAAAAAAAATAAAAATAAATAAATTGCCAGAAATTTTGAAGCGTTCTCAATTTCGTCATGGTTTTGTTTTCTTTTTAAGTACAGTTTTTTTTGTTTTGAGGTTAGTGATATGTTTGTAAAAGACAAATAAGCATTGTAAATATTTACGGTATCAACGTTAATTGTAATCACCGAGGATCTAATATGGTAGAAAGAGATAAATAGGTTAAATCTCGTCACATGCACATGTACCCGCATGCACGAAATTCAAGACTACAGCTGAAAAGGCAGGAAACAAGTGCGGGAGGCGCGACGCGGCACGGGAGGGTGCTAACTTTGGAACGAGTTGTGATTTTCATGATTCGAGTAACTCGAACTGACTCAAGTAACAACTCAAATTGACTCTATTCTATGATGACATACGACTATGCATTAAGCTGAACCTCTTACTCTTATAAACTCTTCTGGATGATGTGTTAAAAGCTGGGTTATTATAGAATTTATTTTTCATTTTTTGCGCAGACGCTCTCTCGTTGCATTTTCGGCGCCCCCCAGATGACGGCGCCCGGTGCGGTCGCACCGCCCTAGGGCCGCCCCTGGCTGACATCTTCAGTTTCCAAAGATCCCACTGGGCAGTAAAACCTTGTACAATCCGGCTGCATACGAATGAAATTGTGCAAATATAAGACTATGTCCACAATCGTGTTTTTAACTTTGATTTCAGTTAGCTTCAGGAAAATTCGGAAAACGGAAGCAACAGGGCCGACGGCTTTTTTAACGGTGAGCCTTGCTCTTAATAGCCTATAATTGGAAATCCTTTTTGACGATCCTTCACCCAAATCAACTTTATATGGTTTAGTTAGATGAGATGTCAAACGAAAGGCATCCTTGGTAACCACCGGTATTTCGCCAATATAATATTGGATCATCCATCTAGCTGCGGCTACACCAGAATACTGAGGGGCATGCCTCATGAGGCGTGAATGTGGACACTAAAAGGCATGCCTCCCGAGGCGTGCCTTTAGGGCATACCTCAAGATGAACATATTGCAAGAGGAACGGGCAAGAGGAAAAGGCAAGTAGAAAGGGAAGAGACACAAGTGTGGACATAGCCTATGGCCGCCGTGCATGCGCAGTAGGTGAGCAGTTTTTTCGTGAGGTTTCACGGATTTAGCGTTATTTCGTCTCCATATATTCCTTCCTCCATGGTTTAAACCATTTGGGCTTAATCCATAGATCAAGTACAGAAAACATTTCTACCACCTATTCCCAGCAGTAAAATATCTTTTAGTCTGATTTCAAGGCTACCGTCAGTTAGAGTAGTTTTTCAAGTATAACAGTTTTAGCTGCATCAATTTTTACTACAAAAACTGATGATGAAGACTATTGTAAAGTATATTTATCATATTCAGAAACATTTTGTTTGATATATATTTCAGTTTTTCATGTCATGAAACCATGTGGTTGAGGCGAAAGCAAACATAAAATTTGAAACAACTAGTAAAGGTAAAAAGTCACAGCAAATCTTTTATCGCCATTTGTAGTTAGCACCTTCTAAAATGACCAGAACATAAAATTAATTAATTAAAGGGAGCATAAGTAGGATTTTTAATTAAAATAAAAAAATAAAAGTTTAAAATAATGAAGACAGAGGCAGGAAATTAGATTCAGAGGATAGATAAAATCAAGAGGGTAAAATTATATATTGGTTTCATTAGAAAGTTTAAGACTTTGAGAAGATAAATAAGATTTTCATAACGTAATGTCAGTAATTATTGGAATACGCGAAAGAAGTTGTGTTTGATTTAATAGAAGCCTTTTTGGAGAATAAACCAACCTAAAATAGGAAGAATATGTTACTCAAAGGTACCTGTGTTAATTACAATTCAAAATACTAAGCACTAATTTAGATATTCATTTGTGAAGTTTTAAGCTGATGTCACAAGGTTAAATGATTTGAAAAAAGAAGCTCAGCCATCTTACTTCAAGGCAGTCTTTTTTTAGCACATCACTCGAGGCTGATCTGCCTTCGGTGGGTGCAGTTAAGTCTCCTCGTGGTCGGTGGTAGTACACTCCAGTATGCTAAAGTAGAGCATCCATCCTAGTAAGGGAGCAAGGGTGCGAGTATGTCTTCTCTCGTGTGTGTTGAAGGAATTGTTAGTCTGATAGCCTTATCCAAAAGTTTAGAATTCTGTTACCGAACTTTTATAAGAGAACTTTTTTGAAGATTATAATTTTTCCATGGAACTCTAAATTGTGTAGTGCATTTTATTTACTGTTACCTTTCACATTTGAGGTACATGCGGTGACTGCAGAAATAAAAATAATAGATACCAGAGGCACCAGTCATTGTTAAGGGAGCGTGCGTAAACCACGTAGCTCCATTTTGGCCTCCTGTGAACCCCCCCCCCTCTC
The DNA here is from genome assembly GCA_031002005.1 of Vandiemenella viatica. NCBI lineage: Eukaryota > Metazoa > Arthropoda > Insecta > Orthoptera > Morabidae > Vandiemenella > Vandiemenella viatica. The sequence continues at coordinate 4,994 of JARYHS010013712.1, read as the reverse complement.
CCCCACGTAGTCCTACGTGGCTTTTGCCACTACCCCCCCCCCCTCCCCACGTAGCTTTTTTCCCTTTTAATTCCAGAAGACATTTTGTACTGTTTTCTCTTGTAAAGTACATAAGAAGATAATTAATTGAGGGAAATAAATATTCACATGCTATTGTGAGTTCTGTTCCTCATTTTAACTGTGAAAAATGTTATGAAAGGAAAGCTACATGGCCTGGCTCAGAACCCCTCTCCCCCCATGTAGCCCATCGAAGCCTTCTAGCCAACCCCCCCCCCCTTCCCTAGACCAAGCCACGTAGTTTGTGCACGCTCTATAAGGTTCAGACTGTGTGTTAGCCCAGCCCCCAGCTTCACACATGCCTGACAATTCGAGATTATTATGTAAATTTACTTTGCTGATTTAAGTTATTTGAAAATCCTTTTCATTGCTTTGATGTTTGATTTTCAGGAATCTTAAATTGCCTGAAGTCTCTATTGAATGAAACTCCTTAACTACACCACAAACTGTAGTCAATTAACAATCGTTAAAGGTGAAAAGATGTTACAGTGCTGCGTTGATAAGACCAATGATGGAGCTGGCAGCTCTGAGTTTCTAGTACAGCTCCTCTGCTTACTAATCGCCACAGACAATAGGGTTTCCATTACTTCATAGAAATATTGAGACATTTGTTTGATTCCTAGGTTACATTCATTTTCATATTGAAAAAGGTGCCTCTCCCACCACTCTCACTGTAGCGAAGTTCTTTTCACCACTGAACATGCTGTTGAGGTCTCTGTCCATCTCCCTAAGTGCCTTGTATAAGTTTGTGTAAGTTGGGCATGGCATCTCAAGGCCTCCAGTCCTGCCTGTTAATGTGCTGGTGTTGTATCACTTAACTGGAAGGCGTCAGTTTTACCCAATGGGGATTTACTTGTCATCCTTTTCCACCTGTTATACTCTAAGTGGAGTGCATTGCCCAGTACAATACAATACAATACAATACATTCATTTTCCATTGATCCCAATATAAGAGACTGGCTCTGTGGGATGTGGAAAGTTGTCAATTTACAGATAAACAGTTGCATAACAAAATAATAAGTACACCAGTAGATGTACAGTCATAGCATACATGGTACATCAAACAATTCCATAACAAAATAATACAGGGTGTTTCAAAAAGGACTTTACAACTTTGAAAATTCATATAAATTTTATGAAACAAGGTACAGAGCTGGTTTTGGCATTGTTTTAAAGGAAAGCACTTCAAGTTTTTTTACCTTAAAGATGTTCTATGTTGGTTATTCTGCAGACATCCCATCGGTAGTCGATTTCTTCCCAGACTTGCACTAGCATTTCAGGTGTAACTTGCTCAGCAAGATCGTAAATTCTTGCTCTAAGTTCAGGTAGAGTGGCCGGCAAAGTAGGTATGTACACCATATCTTTTATGAAACCCCAGAAGAAAAAATCTACCGGTGTCAGGTCTGTGGAACGGGGGGGGGGGGGGGGCGGCATGCAATTGGCACATCATGACCAATCCATTGACCTGGAAATCGGTCATTGAGAAAATCCCGGACGTCAGTCAGATAGTGTGGTGGTGCGCCATCTTACATAAAGAAAACATTTCGTTCTTGGTCATCCTCATCGATCTGTGGTATCAAAAATTGTTGCAACATATCAAGGTACACTATCCCATTGATGGTTCTCTCTTGGAAAAAAAAGGGGCCGTACATTTTCCTCTTGCTCAATGCACAAAAAACGTTCACTTTAGGGCTATCACGAACATGTTGCAATGCTTCATGTGGATTTTCACTGCCCCAAATCCTACAGTTATGTGTGTTAACCTTGCCACTTAAGTGAAAAGTTGACTCGTCAGAAAAGATTATGTTGTCCAAGAAATGTTCATCATCCACTCGATTTAACATATCCACACAGAAGTTCCTACGTGCAATCTTATCAGTGTCTTTAATTGCTTGTAAAAGCGAATATCGGTATGGTTTCAAATGCAAACGTTTTCTCAACACAGGCCAAACCGTCGTATGTGGGACTTGCAGCTCATGAGATGCACGCCGGGTCGTTTTCGTAGGGCTGTTGACAAAACTTTTTCTCACTTGCTCAACAACCTCGTCAGATGTGCTTGGACGACCTGAGGATTTTTTTATGTTTTACTGAGCACCCTGTTTCTACAAAACATCTATGCCACTCATAAATTGTAGGCCTACTAGGAGGATCTTTAGCGTACTTGGTACGAAAATTACACTGAACTGTTGTTGCAGACTTCGATTCTTCAAACCAAAACACACAGCTAGCATGCCCGGGTCCAGTGAAGGCAGCCATCTTTAACGTAACTGCCGCTAGTGTGGCGCAACTAGGCACTGGCGGACTATGCGAGTCAAAACTTGAAGTGTTTTCCTTTAAAACAACACCAAAACCAGCTCTGTACCTTGTTTCATAAAATTTATATGAATTTTCAAAGTTGTAAAGTCCTTTTTGAAACACACTTTACATACACCAGAAAGTGTACAGTCATAGCATACATGGAACATTAAAAAATTCCATAACAAAATAATAAATACACCATAAGACGTACAGTCACAGCATACATGGTACTGTAAACAATTGCATAACAAAATAAATACATACACCAGGAGATGTACAGTCATAACGTACATGGTAAATTAATTATGTAATCCACATTTACACAAGCTACTGGCAGTTATTTTTTAGATACCTTAGAAATAAATTCTTCGACAGAGTAGAAGGAGTTTTCAATTAAAAATTCTTTCAATTTTTCCCTGAATTTATTCTTATCATCTGCTAGACATTTGATATGTGTTGGGAGTTTATTGAAGATATGTATCCCTGAATATCGGACCCCTTTTTGAACAAATGACAATGACTTGTAAACTTCTTGAACAGCTCTCTACATGAAGTTCTATTGCTAACCCCACACATAATTCTTATTACACGCTTTTGGGCTCTGAACACTTTGTCTCTATGGGTAGAATTGCCACAGAATATTACTCCATATGGCAATAAGGAGTGAAAATAAGCAAAATAAACTAGCTGCCTCATACGGAGATCACCTATAGCTGAAATTGTACGAATTGCAAACATGGCTGCACCCAATCGCTTTAGTAGGTCAGAAACATGTACTTTCCAATTTAAATTATGATCAATATACAAACCTAGAAATTTCACAGTCTCTACCTCTTGAATGGACTGGCCTGCAAATTTTATGTCTATATCTGGTGTTAATCTGTGTGATGTACTGAATTGCATATACTCAGTTTTATCAAAGTTTAAAGACAAGCCATTTGCTGTAAACCATTTATTAATCAGTTCAAAGACATAATTTGAAATGTATTCTGTAGATAAATCTGGAGTTTTTTAATTCCTATGTATGTGTCATCTGCAAATTGGACAAATTTTGAGCTTTTAGATGAAACACAGGGTAGATCATTTATACATTTTAAAAACAATAATGGCCCCAATATAAAACCCTGAGGTACTCCACATCTGATTAATTTCCACTCAGAAAACAGTGGACCTCTTAAGGCATCCTTAAAATTCTCCATTAACACTTTCTGTTTTCTATTCAGAAGGTAAGAACTAAGCCATTTATTAACAATGCCATCTATACCATAATACTTTAGTTTCTGTATCAGAATTTTATAATCTACACAGTGGTAAGGATATTTCCTTCACTGATGTTAAAGTCAGGGTAATTTGCAGAATTGCTTAAAAATCATAGAGGAATTTCTCAAGATTTTGCTGTACCAAACCATGTGGTATGGTTTGGGGCTTGTGGGGTCATACCAGCCTTTAATTCTAATATGTTTTTTGCTAATCATACCAGTTTTCTTCAGGAAGGAATTATTGGTTTGAACATTAACTATCAAGGTTGTCTGCTATGAATGGAGTTGGGAGATAGTCAGGTGTTCATATTTGTTTTGGTCATGTTAGTAAAAAGTGCTTCAGTAACAGTATAATATTGGTTGTGTTACAAGGGGCAAGTAATAACAAATATGTTACATTATAATACAACAAAAACAATTATTAAGGTAGACAGTGGTGACACTGAATGTGCTATTAGGCAATTAAAATAAACAAGGATACCACAGATGAAGGCCGGAAGGCCAAAACGAACACAAAAACTTGAACACACTTTACAATGTTTCAGTTTATAACCTTATTCATGTACAAAGGACTAGGTCATTTGACATGAAGGGGTGTGCACACACCACAACCTACTGTATGATTGTATGGTTGTGTGTGTGGACTTAAAATTGAAGGAGAAGAAGTCCACATCCGCAGCATAAACAGTGAGGTACCGGTAGTCATGTGGTAGGCCATGGTGTGTGCACATCTCTCCTTGTGAATTGCCTAGTCCTGTTTACACAAAAATGGTTTTAAACTGAAATATTGTAAAGTATAATCATGTTTTTGTGTTTTCACATTCGTTTGGCTCTCCTGCCTTCACCTGTGGTAAATGATAGACGATTTTCCCTATCCTTTCTTATTATCAATAGAAGTTCAAATAAGACAGTATCTCCTGATTCATGTCACATAATTTTTTTATAACAAGTTGAAATGTCACCTGTTTTGCAATCTCATTTATATTGCTTCAAATTAATGATTTCTTCTTTTCCCAAAATTTTGATCAGTTTTGCTGCAATCTCTTCAATTTCTAACACATTATTTGAGTTCATATCTTTAAAGTTTTATTAAGTTTTGTCTGGTACCAACATCTTCATCAGTTTCTCGTGCACAGTTTTCTATGGATTCCTTCCTTCAATATGTAGGTTTATACATCTTCCCGTATTCTATTTGTGCCTCCTTTTAGACATTTAAGATAACTTAATCTACAATTATTTCATTCTCTATTTCATATTTAATTTAACAATTGCAATGGAATGCATGCTCTGGTGGCAATTTCTCTACACACCCATTTTCCCTCTTTCCTGCACCAACCTAAATTTGCCCTCTACAAATTTCAACTTTAAATTTTTTTGACA
>JARYHS010013710.1:0-13499 GCA_031002005.1 Vandiemenella viatica | reverse complement strand
TTGATCATCTCCCTGATTTTCTCATTACTCATTCTTTCCCTTCTCGTAAATCCTACTCTACTCTTTTGAAACTTGATTTCGATAGATGGTACTCTCCTTTCGTCCCTCTCCTTAATCACCCATGTTTCTGACCAACACGCCAAAATTAGAGGAAATTAGGTCTTATAGATTGATTCTTTTTTTTTTTTGCGATGCAGCCCTTTATTACTCTTAAAAAATTTATCTGCTTATCTTCCTCTTTCATTTAACTCCATCCTGTTTTCTCAATTTTCTTCGATCCAGTTTCCCAAACACTTGATACATTCCACTTTATTCAATAGTTCATTTCCAAGTGATATGTCCACGTCTGTCCTGATCTTGTTGTTTATTGGTTTTATTTTGTATTTTTTTAATTTAATTATGATTTTATGCCTCGTCGACATCGAGGTCATTAGAGGCAGGATGGGACTGGGGACAAGGGTACGGGAAGGAATTCGGCCATGGCCTTTTTGAAGGAAGCATCCCGGCATTCGCCTGGAATGATTTGGGGAAACCATGGAACACCCAATTCGTGATGTCCGGACGGGGATTCGAACCCGTGTCCCCCCGATTGTGAAGCCAAAGCGCTAACCGCTCACCCACCACGCTCTGTTTCTTTCTTGTTGTGGTCACCACTTCACTCTTTCTTTCAGAGAACTTCATTCGATACGATCCAGCTACCCTCTTGCAGACATGAACCTCTGATCCTGTGCTTCTCTTCCATATTCTCCCAAAACTAGGAGGTCATCCGCAAACAACATTGCCCTCGTTTACAGATCGTTGGGGGTGAGTGGTTAACGCTCTGGCCTCGCATTCGGGAGGACGGTGGTTCGAATCCCCGTCCGGGCATCGTGATTTGGGTTTTCCATGGTTTCTCCAAATCACTCCAGGCGAATACCGGAATGCTCCCTTAAAAAGGCCATGTCCGAATTCCTTAATGTTCCTTGAGCTAATTTTTTCCTGCCTCTAAGGAGTAAGGCAAAAAAAAAAGGTTTATTTTTTCTTTCCCCAATACTCTGCACCTCCTTGCTTAATATTTCATCCATAGCTACTTTAAATTACAGCAGTGAGGGGAACTTACTTGTTTTAGTTAATTTTTCAACTGAAACCATTCTGTCTCACCCATTCCCATTTGGACTCCGGTGGGAATTTGCCTAGACACCCATTTCTCCCCTTTCCTTTTCCCACTTACTAATTCGCTCTACTAATATCAAATTTAAATTCTCTTAGCGTTATTGGCAAATTATTTATCATTTCTCTTGGTAACCTATTCCAATCCCCGAAACCAACGAAAGAAAATCTTCCCACACCCTTATGCTTGAAATCGAGTGCCAATTTGTGGACATGGTCATCTTTTCTCTTTCATGCGCATTTCCTAATGCTTCTACCAATATATTTTCACGCCCCATCACCAATATACGCCTGGCACATTGATTCCTTCCACCCTCCTCCTGTCTTCCACTTTCATATCAGGTACTGACTATGTTTTTAGGAAATTTTCAGAGACAAATCTAGCAGCTCCAACTTCTGTCTTGCAATGAATTCAATTCCAGCTCTTTTATCATATCGGTTACTGATCAGTGGCGTAGCTAGGTCAACAAGGGCCCCGGTGCAAAAAATTTATTTTTGGCCCTCAGGCCAGATGGGTGACCTTTTTTTTGCTTTGTTTTACTGGTAAGGGCCCCCTGAGCTGAGGACGGGGCCCTTGAGTTGTGCTTAGAGGCCCCTTGAGCAATGTTTGGTGTTTGGGGGTCCCCTGCGTATTGAGAGGGCCCTTAGTGAGGGACTTCCTGTGTCTCAGGGGGACTCTTAGACGGCTGTAGAGCTAAAAAAAAAGGTCGCCAGTTTGCCATGAAGGCTCGTGGGCCTGTGAACTGCGCTCGGGGGCCCCCGGAGGTGCGCTTTGGGGCCCCCAGAGGTATGTTTGGGGGCCTCCTGAGCGTAGGGGCCCCGGTGCACTGCACCGCCTAGCCCCATAGTAGCTACGCCCCTGTTACTGATTGAGTTCTACGGTAATTTCCAGAAACAAATGTAGCAGCCCTTTGTTGCACCCTCTCCAACTGCTGTATTTGATACTCAAAATGTGGGTGTCATACTACACTACCACAGTTTTGTAACCCAATTCCTTTACTTCTTCTTCAGTCCGTACTCTCAAATCCCTTGCCACCTGTAATGTAGCGAATTATTTTGCAGTCGCCTAGGGTGTGAAATTTTATTCGTTACTTTAGTCGAGGCAAAAATTTGCACCGAACCAAACGCAGCCTTTGGTATACTCGGCAACATACTTTCATACGCAATTTGTTCCGCCAAAGTGTCCCTTAAATGGAGTCCATTAGCATTGCACATACAGCAGTCGTCCTCCACTGCCGTAAAGGTCCGGACGCGAATTTAATCAGTTGCGAGTGTGTTTGTCTAAATTTCCCAGCGGGGTCTCCGCAAATAGCCGCTAATTGCTGCCAAGTTGGCAGTATAAGTAATTTGTTTCTGCCGCTAGGGTGCACCACTGACGTTTGAACAATGGAAGGGGCGTGGCCAACCGCAAGCGAATGAGGTTTTAGGTTAATGTCGACTCTAGCAGGTTGGAATGACGATGCAGAATTTTTATGTCATTCTTTCGTGTCAAGATTGTCATGTGTTCCTTTCCTCTTCTAAATGATAGAAGGGTTTCCCAAATTATTGTAAATTGCATTCGCCAGGTTTCTCGTTGTGGCTACACTTCTGTATTCAATGTCTTCAAGTGACTACTTTCCCTGCTCTGTTTTGGTGTTATCATATTTCTGAAATGTGTTCTTTTTTTTCTTGTCACGAGCCCTTTATCTTCATTCATACCTAACTGAACCCGATAAATGAGATATCATTTTAAAGATAGAGGTCTTAGCTTTGGTAACGGCATAAATTTAGAAAGGAATTTTTCGGAATTCTACCCTTAAAGGGTAAAATTATCATTATATCTCTAACGTGCTTTTTGGGTCTCGAGTCATTTATCTCCCGTGATACGTTACGGAAACCGATAAATGAGGTAGCATTTTAAAGATTAAGAGCTCCGCTTTGGGAAGATAGTATCTTATGAAAGGAACTTTTTGGAATTCGACCCTTAAAGGGGAAAAATATCATTATTTCTAAAAGTTTTTTTTTGCGAGTCATTTATCACCTTTGATACCTAGCCCAAATAAATAAATGAGATATAATTTTAAAGATTAAGGTCTCCGCTTTAGTAACATTATATTTTAAGAAAGAACTTTTCGAAATTCAACACTTAAACAGCAAAACTATTAACGATCAAGGTCACTTGTATGAGCCAAGCCGGCAGGCTTCGCTGGCGTCGAAAACGATAGATCTCGTTACCACTAGATAGAAGCACCACTAATCCGAGAAATATGGGTATACTGTGTGCGTTTTGTTCAAGTTAGTTGTATTTCGGTGAGGTTTGTCACAGTTCGACTTCCGGGAAGCTATAGCTTCACGTGTTTATGACATAGTAGAGGGCTGCAGGATAGAATACAACAGGTGAAATCAGAGAGATATTGCTACAAAAGAGCTCGTTTACCTTTAAATCTACTACAAACCACGAACCTCACTTTTCATCCTATTTTATTCTCAAAATTTTGGCACGGGTCAGTGTTTGGTACACAGTTGTCACATAAACGTTTTATCCGCAAAAAAATTTCCCGGGTCATCCACTTGCATTAAATCGTTTTGCTTCACAGTTTGTAAGTTTAAATCTGCCCCGTTTGGTTCCCTACTTATTATTGTTATTATTTTACTTGTGGCTTTACGCCTCGTCGACGTCGAGGTCATTAGAGGCGGGACGGGACTGGTGATAAAGAACGGTATAAGCAAACATCTTATATAATTTATAATTCGTCGTAAGAAAATTCTTCAATATACAAATTTCATTGTGATAGAATAACGTATCACTGGACCAAAGATGGTTATTGTCAGTTGCAATTTCGCAGATCAGACTCTCTGCTTGTGTATACTAAGTAGTAAAGCAACAGCCGTGTATGGTGGAATAAATCTGTTTTAAGGTAGTTGTGTTGAAGTGGAGACGATAAGAAATGTTAAATAAGTATAGAAGAGAAAAATGGATGATTTATTAATCAGAAATTAAAAGTTCAAAGGGAATTCGAATAAAAATAATTGAGTATTTTATTTCAGTGTAAAATCGGTAAGATTCAAACCACGTGTGTTTTTGTACAAATAAGAAAATAGTACTCTTACAACTCAAGGAAAATCTGCCATGGACTTTTGAAGAAACTATCCCGACATTCACCTGCAGTGATTTGGCGAAACGACGGAAAATGCAAATCTAGATACCCCGAAGGGGATTTGAACCGGCATCCTCCCGAATATGAGGCCAGGGCGTTAACCGTTCACCCACCACGCTAGTTACCCCGCTGTCTGAGTTGGGTGCGGTGCCGTGATGGTGTCCGGCGCTGACACGGGGTAAGCTGGTTCCAGTCCTGGTGGTGGACTTGCCCGCCCCGTTGTCTCAGTTGGTTGTGGCGCCGTGATGGTGTCCGGCGCTGACACGGGGTTAGCTGGTTCCAGTCCTGGTGGTGGACTTGCCCGCCCCGTTGTCTCAGTTGTTTGTGGCGCTGTGATGGTGTCCGGCGCTGACACGGGGTTAGCTGGTTTCAGTCCTGGTGGTGGACTTGCCCGCCCCGTTGTCTCAGTTGTTTGTGGCGCTGTGATGGTGTCCGGCGCTGACACGGGGTTAGCTGGTTTCAGTCCTGGTGGTGGACTAGCCCGCCCCGTTGTCTCAGTTGTTTGTGGCGCTGTGATGGTGTCCGGCGCTGACACGGGGTTAGCTGGTTCCAGTCCTGGTGGTGGACTTGCCCGCCCCGTTGTCTCAGTTGTTTGTGGCGCTGTGATGGTGTCCGGCGCTGACACGGGGTTAGCTGGTTCCAGTCCTGGTGGTGGACTTGCCCGCCCCGTTGTCTCAGTTGGTTGCGGCGCCGTGATGGTGTCCGGCGCTGACACGGGGTTATCTGGTTCCAGTCCTGGTGGTGGACTTGCCCGCCCCGTTGTCTGAGTTGGTTGTGGCGCCGTGATGGTGTCTGGCGCTGACACGGGGTTAGCTGGTTCCAGTCCTGGTGGTGGACTTGCCCGCCCCGTTGTCTCAGTTGGTTGTGGCGCCGTGATGGTGTCCGGCGCTGACACGGGGTTAGCTGGTTCCAGTCCTGGTGGTGGACTTGCCCGCCCCGTTGTCTCAGTTGGTTGTGGCGCCGTGATGGTGTCCGACGCTGACACGGGGTTAGCTGGTTCCAGTCCTGGTGGTGGACTTGCCCGCCCCGTTGTCTCAGTTGGTTGTGGCGCCGTGATGGTGTCCGGCGCTGACACGGGGTTAGCTGGTTCCAGTCCAGGTGGTGGACTTGCCCGCCCCGTTGTCTCAGTTGGTTGTGGCACCGTGATGGTGTCCGGCGCTGACACGGGGTTAGTTGGTTCCAGTCCTGGTGGTGGACTTGCCCGCCCCGTTGTCTCAGTTGGTTGTGGCGCCGTGATGGTGTCCGGCGCTGACACTGGGTTAACTGGTTCCAGTCCTGGTGGTTGACTTGCCCACCCCGTGATCTCAGTTGGATGTGGCGCCGTGATGGTGTCCGGCGCTGACATGGGGTTAGCTGGTTCCAGTCCTGGTGGTGGACTTGGCCGGCAGGGTAGCAGAGGTGGTGGTGCACGATTCCTAATCACCAGATTGTTCCCCAGAGTCCTTGGTTATACCTCTCCGCAGTGCGTATGCAGTGACGGCATACCACACTGTGGGGACGTTGAGCTTGGCGGAAGCAGGTCATTTGTTGTGTGTGTGGTCGGCGGCACACTTCCCTCTGTTTATGTGTTATGCTCTCGTTCTATTCCTGACGGCTGCTGACGTCACAACTGCCTCTTTGCCAACACGCAGCGAGAACTCTTTGTTGACCGATAAGCAGTCACTCCGCGGATAACCACTGTGGTATTCCTATCGGATTACAAAGTAACCCACTACCACCACTACTAATAACTTCAGCGTGCACCGCTTCATATTAGAGTTCACTGACCCGAAGGCATCTCGATCACAAGTACTACAGTACATCCATTATCATTATCCGTTCTTTAGGTTATAAGGAAACGCACCGAGCTTGGTATCCCGGCCATCCAGATTTGAGTTTTCAATGTTTTTCTCAAATCACGCCAGGCGAATGGCGGGATGCTATGACCGAATTCCTTCCTGTTCCTTGTCCCCAGTCCCATCCCGCCTCTAATGACCTCAACGAGGCGTAAAATCGCTAAAAAATAATAATAAAAAAGGAAACATCTTATATCTGGCGGCAACACGTTTCATTTTTGAGCAGGAAGCGTTTGTAAGTGAACTGCTTGAACGGTTTAAACTAATAACTCGACTATTTACCTGAAAGCATTGCATGAAGTCTCAACGCCATGGGAAACTTCGTTCTTACGAATTCTAATTTTGTTCTGTCAAGTCAATTTCCGTAGTTGCTGAAGTATTATTTCAAGTTGAAAGTGTGGTATGATATGGTACCGTACAATAAACTTTACGAGGTTTATAGAAAATATTTATATAAGACGTTTTTACTATATAATAAGCAATATAAATCGTTTATATACTTCAAATAATAATTCTCTATTACACCGAGATAGGAGGGCGACGAATTCGGGAGGACCGGTATTAAACCCGGTTGGGCCATCCTGACTGAGGTTCTCTGTGGTTTGCCTCAGTCTATTCAATCGAATGCTGGAATGGTTCCCTACAAGGCCACGGCCGACTTCCATCCCCCCTCCCTCCCTTTAGGTTAGTCGGCTGAAAGGGATACTTGAGATCCTACATTCCCTATTAATGTAACAAGTTTTTTTTTTTTTTTTTTTTTTTTTTTTTTTTTTTTTTTTTTTTTTTTTTTTTTTTTTTTTTTTTTTTTTGCATAGCAGGTATAGATTGTTCTATTTTATCAGTTACTGAACATATGAACATAACGAATAAGACAAAGAGAATGATTTTACTAATGTCTTAAGAAGAAAAGGAACAATATTGTACCTAGGAAGAGATTTTCCGCAATAACTGATCATTTGCAGGAGTGGCTAGTGTAAATATATCATTCACAATATTTATAAATATATAAAAATTCCTTACCGCAAATGTGGGTTGTTTTCGTTATATGAGGAATAATTTTAAAGATAATCTATTATGAGAAAAATGTCTTCTGGAATGGGGAAATAGCTACGTGCCACATGGGTGGAGGGGGACGAGGAAAAAGCCACGTTACGCTACGGGAGGAGGGGGGGGGGGCGGGAGAGAGTGTTTGGGATCAAGGGACCACGTAGTTTATGGACGCTCCATGACTATTGCTAGAAGTGAATTCAATGATTGAGTTGCCGAGAAGTTATCGCATTGTATGGGGAAATGACTTACCATGATTAAGATGTGAAAATCATTAAAGCATCCGACGAAGTATTAATCTGAACGTATAATAAAAGAATTATGTGTTTTAGTCATTATATCCGAAAAAGATTGATAGGAATACTGATAAAAAAATAGCGACAGTTTCATTTTTCTCATCAAGTTTGCATCTAATTCAATCATATACGTACGTTTGGATTACCGTAACAGCAAATTTACAAGCTACTGATGGGTAAATGGTCGGGGTTCTGGCCTCTCATTCGGGAGGACGCGGGTTCGAATCCCCGTCCGGGCATCCGGATTTGAATTTTCCATGGTTTTCCCGAATCACTCCAGGCGAATGTCGTGACTCTTCCTTCAAAAGACCGTGACCGAATTCCTTCCCGTTCCTTTTCCCCCGGCTCATCCCGCCTATAATGACCTTGACGTCGACGACGCGCGACGTCATGAGTTTAAAAAAAAGCAACAAACTTGTGTCATCGAAATTTAATTTCGTGCCTAACTGTAAAACGGAAATTAATAAATAAACAAACCCTTCTTCCATTCCGTGTGCTTAAGGGTACAGTGTTTTGAAGAGGTTGCAGTTTTTCGGTAGCCGTGTTCCAGCGTGTAGGGAGGTCTATTTCTGGGCGCGGATGCGTAAACATCCTTTTAGCACTCCTTCATTCACCGTTCACCGACAGCTCGGCGTTCGCACACACTCACAAACACACCACACACACACACATTCACGCACACACTAACGATATCGGATCAATTCACAGTGGCAGTTATTGAGTCATCAACAACAGAAATGATTCAAGAAAGACGTCAGCACTGGTAGCTTCTGCAAATTGCCACACCACGTTCTGTGAAAGAATTCTACTTCTATAAACAGAACAACTGAATCATGGTGCCAGATTTTGGGGTTTCATATGGGCGCGTCCGTTAATTAAGTGAGGTGTTTTTCCGGAAATCCGGACCCCCCCTTCTGGTGAGATCTGGTCAGACCTCCCCCCCCCCCCCACCAACGTTCCTCTGAAATGACGTGAGTTTTTGACGCAGACCTCCCCCCTCTCCCCAAGTAATCGACCTTGTAGTTTCGTGAGACCTTTTTTTAGTTCCCATGCTGCCAAGGGCAATTCGACATTTGCGTCATATAAATACTTTATGTATGTGATCTTGTAATTTGAAATAAATATAATTGTAGACTGTATTTTTTTTTTATAATCTTGATCAGTTTATTTCCTTTTGTTTGCTATGTCCAAAAATCCTCTCATACCAACATTTGACCGTGTCTGGAGTACTTTTTGCATTGAGTTCGTTCCGAAAGATTAGCAGGTTCTTTTCTACTCAAGATCTATCAATTTTTTTCTCCGCAACTATTATTTTCAAACTTCCCTGCCCAATTATCCTGCTTTTCTCTCCACTTCTACCAACAATTCTCTTAACTTGAGACAATACCAGCTCCTAACTTCTACTTTTTTTCCAGAGATTATATATCCATTCAAGCATCGCTGAGCAAACAATATTTATTAAACTTGCTATTCTTTTTCATAAATTCTTTTAACTATTAATTTGCCAATATGAGTATGAATATATAATTTTACTTGTTTTTAAAGAGCTGCTATGTTAAAACCCCTCACGAAATATTCATAATTTTTTTATCAATTGGAAATTAACAAGAAAAGGAGGAAAATTTTACTAATGGCAATATCGTTGTTGGTATCGAGGTTTGTTGTTACAATTTTTTTTACAAAATATTAATAAACGTTGCTTATCCTAAATATACACAAATCTTACATTAAAAAAAACATAACAAATGAACAATCATATAACTGATGAAAGCAAAACACTTTCTCCAAAGTCCTGTCACGGTCGCCATGTCGCATATAAATATTTTATTTATGTGATCTTGAAATTTGAAATAAATATAATTGTAGACTGTATTTTGTTTTATAATCTTGATCAGTTTATTTACTTTTGTATCCTCTCATACCAACATTTGACTGTGTCTGGAGTACTTTTTGCATTGAGTTCGCTCCGAAAGATTAGCAGGTTCTTTTCTACTCAAGATCTATCAATTTTTTTCTCCGCAACTATTATTTTCAAACTTCTCTTCCCAATTATCCTGAAGTTCTCTCCACTTGTACCAACAATTCTCTTAACTTGAAACAATACCAGCTCCTAACTTCTACTTTTTTCCATAGATTATATATCCATTCAAGCATCTCTGAGCAAACAATATTTATTAAACTTGCTATTCTTTTTCATAAATTGTTTTAACTATTAATTTGCCAATATGAGTATGAATATATAATTTTACTTGTTTTTAAATAGCTGCTATGCTACAGTTTTCAAGAATTTCGAAATATCACGTGAGATTTCCATTGACTTCCTCCCCCTTGTCTAGGTATAGTGAGATTTAGCCAGATGACCCCACCCCCCTATTTCACCCAGTGCCGGATTTAGGGGGGGGTCAAACCGGGGCTCTTGCCCCGGGTGACAACTTCAGGGGGGCGCCAAAATCATGTGTTGGTGGCATCTTTTTATAAGCGCCAGGGCGAAATATTCATGTGCTGCCAACCCTTTTTTTTTTTAGGTAAAGCGCTGTGGTATACTGACCGCGGCGGCAACTTGAATGGACGGAAAATTCATTGTTCTGTGACAGAGCGGCCTTGAAACAAAGCTCTATTCACGGAATGGAATTCATTCCGTCACTGTTAGCGGGAACTCCCGATATTCTTGGATTTATAAATTTTGCCATCTGATGTTCGTATTCTTGCAGCTGCGTTCGAAAGATTAGCCCAGTTTTGTTCTAATATATACTTTTGTGCTGAACGAGTTTAAATATTTATTACTGGAAACGAACCATTAACAGGTAAGAAAGAATCTATCGTTATCAAATATCTCAGCATTTCTCATCCTTTGTCAATCCGAGTACCAGTAAAATGTAAAAAAAATCGGATCATTAACTTATTTGGGCCTTACTTCTTACCCCTGTATATTTATGAACCAAACCTATCAATTGTTATTAGCATATACCGCTGTTTCTTAAGACATAAACCTACAATAAAGCACTCATAAAATGTCGCTCTCCGAAAACGTGTTTAGGGAATAGGCTGTTAAGCAGCCATATCCTGAAAATACCAGTTTTTTGATGGTAGTTGAAATATTAATTGTTTTTAGAAAGTTTGGATTACTAGCTTATTCTCGCTTACAATCTTCTGGTGGACGAGACGATATCGAAATTGTTTTGGTTAGTCTATTTGGACTTGTACAAAACTTTATTGCTTCTTCGTTGGATCCACTACAAGGTGGAAAATAATGAAAAAATGTACCAAAACCAACTTAAAAGATAGTAGCCAGACAAGATGGTCGACCAAACACCTTGCCCTATTGAATAATTTACCTGAAGTTGTCAAAGCAATGGAGGAAATTGAAGAATCTTCTCTGGCTGCAGAATCTAAGTATTAATCCGCTCATCTTTTACATGATGTATTGGATTTTAAATTTATCCTCAAATTAACAATTTGGGCTAACCTTCTTCGAGAAATTAATAGAGTAAACGTGGAAATACAAAAGGAGGACATAATCCTTTCGCGTTCTGTATCACTAGGGCTTATTAAGATATTGTAAGAAATGCGACTAAAGCCGATAGAATATTGGATCAAAGAAATTGGGAATCATTCCGATACTCAAAAGTAAAGGAATTTCCAAACGAAAGAGGCAACACGACGAAATCTGAGAGGACGAATCAAGAGCATTAGTCCCCACACAGCTGTTTTCTAAAGATATAAAAGTTGTATTTGACAGAATTTTAACAGAAATAGGAATAAGGGTAGAATGAGCAATAAAACTAAATGAAAAATTTGCCTTCCTTGGTGGCCACACGTTAGTAAATATGTCCACAGAAGATCTCCAAAAAAATGGAGCCGTTCTAGCAAGCAGATACTCCAAGGACTTAAACGCAAATGATTTCCGCAAGAACTTGGCATGTTTAAACAACAAGCTCCATTTTTAATTGGAATCGATGAAACAACTAGTCCATTCCAATTGTTGCAACACAAGTGTAAAAATGACTTGCAGGAAGCCTTTCTTAATATTTGTATAGCTCTGAGAATATACTCCACGTTACCAACGACGTCCGCATGCTGCGAGCGGAGTTTTAATAAACTAAAAATTAAAAAAAAAAACCTACCTGAGATCAACAATGAGCCAGGAACGTCTTTTTAACCTCACGATCTTATCAATCGAAAATAGAACAGCTTATGAGACGAATTTTGAGGAAGGTACAGACTCTTTCGCGGAAATGAAAGCTCGACGAGTGAAGTTGTAGGAACATTTAGTGCAAATTTTGGTAGGGCCTAAGGACTGTAATTGTGAGTACAGTCTGGATCGTGCGTTACATATTATGATTATGTGAATTATATATAATGCAAGCAATAAAATGTTTTTTGTCTTTTTTATCACGTCAGTTTAATAGTACCCAACTGAGTGTGGTGTTTTCATTGTGGGGGGGGGGGGGGGAGGGGCGCCAGCATGAAGTTTTTGCCCCGGTTCAGCAAAATCCTAGATCCGCCACTGATTTCACCTCACGTAATTAAATGACACTCCCTGCAGAAACAGTCCTATTGTTGTTGTTTCGTTGTTTGGCTTCTAGCTGGTAAACGAAATAAGTTCAAAGATTGAAAATAATTTATTTGAATCAAAATCGTATACCGGACCTAAAATTTTGTAAAACCATGTTATGTCAGATTTCTGCAGAAGTAAAAAAGGTGTTTTTATTATAATTTTTTTTTTTTTTTTTTTTTTTTTTTTTTTTTTTTTTTGCTGCAGCCAGTTAGGTTTTGACGTTTGAAGCTCATTAAGTAGAGAAGTAAGGTAATTTATTTTAAAACAAATTCCATTTTTCTCATAAGAAGAAAAATACTATAAACTCCATTCAAATATATTTATTTCCATGTTCTACAATCCTTTATTTAAGTTACTATATAATTCCTATTTCTGTTCAAATATTTGTGATGCCATTCAACAAGTTTTTGAATTCTGACATCATAGAAAATTACTACATGTGTAGAAGCCAACACTTTGGCCAGACCATTGCTTGAATATAGTGGTGAATTATGGGACACACATTTTTGGAATTAAATATGGGTGTTGGAAGGGGTGCAGAGAAGGGCTGCTAGATCTGTCTTTGGAAATTACCGCAGAACAAAATCCGTAACAAATATGAAAAATGAGTGGAGTGCGATTCATTGGATCATCAGCAAACAATCGCATCCTGCAATTAACGTTGTCACCGAGATCATTCATAAAAATTAGGAAAAGAAGTGGTCCTATAACACTTCCTTGAGGTACACCCGAAATAACATCTATCTTAGAAGAGGCTTCCCCGGCAACAACGACATACTGTAACCGACCAGTTAGAAATTCGCGTATACATTCGCAAATCTGATCCGATATATTGTATGCTCGAATGTTTGCTCTCATTCACAAATGTAACATATTTAAAAGTAACCCTCGTACTGTTACTGCTGCTAGTGATTGACGGATTTTCGATGACGAGGTCATTAGAACGATAGGGGAGGGAAACCGAAACGAATCAGACGGGGATTGACTCCATTCTGCTGGAAAAGACGTAGGTAGAACACAACCAAGCAAAGGAGATGATAAATCGAACGTGAAGCAAATTCCTTCTGCATCTACATCTATACTCTGTAAATCACAAATATTTTGGGTGGCAGAGGGTGCTAAGCACCAATCCTAATTCTGTGCATTACCTTCGACGGAAACCTCCACACAATCTGCTCTCGTAGCAGTGACAGGCGAAAGGTGTTACGTCACAAATTAGTAATCAGCACCACCGCCGATTGCTGGGCCGAGAACTTGTCAGACGTCTTCTTCGTATTACTGTTGGGTTAGGTGAGAGGTGCGATACTTGTTACACCGCCAACTTCAGTTTGCGATTTCTGTTAGCTGATAGAACGGTAAAAAGTGAATGTCTGAATGACTCAGAGATAAAGAACAACGCACAGTGCAAATAGTTTCGCAATATCACGAAGACTGCTTTCCAGAATCTTACCGTCGTGATAACTCGCTGTTTCAGAAG
>JARYHS010013705.1:0-22999 GCA_031002005.1 Vandiemenella viatica | reverse complement strand
CACGTGTTGTCTCAAACGAGCAGTAAGGAAGAAGTTTTGACAAAGTATAATGGAAATTAACGAATGTCTTAGAAAAAAACAGTGTATAGAATATCACCTAGAACCAAAATGGCTTGATATGTTGTGGAGGAGAATGAAAATAAAACAGGGAGCCAAAATATTTTGCTGTCAATTTGGACCATCTTTTTGTCGGAGAGTCATTAATGTGAAAAAGAAAGTTGATGCAAGGGACAACATATCTGCAAACTGTCAAGATAGGAGCACAATCAGAACTGTTGAGTTCAACAGCACTAGCACTTAATTTTTTAGTATGAGATTATGGAAAGCATCCACTCATATCAAACTTGTGGATATGACCTCAGTTAATCTGAGTGTATCACAATTGGCTGTTTAAGTTGAAGACCAATCCGTGATACTTTAATCAGATACAGGATGACTAAGAAGGAAAAGAAGAAGCAAATGATTGAAGTTAGTCTTCCAATGTATAAGTTCCCGAGTGTAGTCTGCTGTCAAATAAAAACTTCAAAAAAATCTTGACAGTGGCACAATATTATAACATATCTATGGACAAACATTACAATAATGATTGGTAACACTTTACTTGTCAATATATGAGGGTTGTCTGTAAAATAAGGTTCCCAAGACACTGCAGTCACGATCTGGCAATACTGGCGTGTAGCTTGGTTGCCCCTCTCCCAATCCACACCCTGGTGAACTTTCTACGACACTCAGTCTTCGCTGACCAGAAGTTAGAGATGGAGCTTCCACTAGCTTGTCCGCAAGGTGCGAATTACATTCTGTAATTAGTTTTTTTTTTGTGTTTGCAAAAACCATTCCCAATTGTGTGAAGTCTTTGGAGAAAAGTGTATCAGCATACAACACATGCAGATAATTCAAAGACAGACATACAGATGTCCATGATTAACAGCGTTCCGGATGGACATCGGTTTTGGACGAAATGATTGCTAAAGTGGATGAAGAAATGCTGAAAGATCAAAGGGTGACAGCTCAGGAGCTCTGTGAGATGATCCCTGATGTCACCAAGACTACCATTAACAAAATTTTGACAGACTATGTAGGGTATACCAAGGTTTGTGCAAGATGGTTCCCCATAAATGGCAACATATTGAAGCGGCCCGCAAATTTTTTCAAGCCTATGAAACCGATGATGAAGAATTCTTGTATTCAATTGTTACTGGGAATGAGACCTGGCTCCACTATATGACGGCGGAAATGAAGGAACAGTCCTGTCAGTGGAAACATCCAGTTGCCGAAGCTGCGGAAGTTCGAGCAAACACTGTCTGCCGGCAAAGTGATGGCAAATGTGTTTTGGTACAGAAAGGGGTTATTGTTGTGTGAATTCATGCCTGCTAGTACAACAGTCAATGCTGACTGTACTGTGCAACATTGAAGAAACTGTGCCGCGCAATTCAAAACAAGAGGAGCGGCATGCTCACGAAGGTAGTTCGTTTCCATCACGACAATGTTCATACACACACCGCCTGTGTAACAACCAATCTTTTCAACCAATTTGGATGGGATATTGTGACACATCAGCCCTACAGCCCAGAAATAGCCCCAAGTGATTACTGTCTCTTCCCTGAATTGAAGAAACACCTGGGTGGGACTCAATTCAGAACTGGAAAGGAGGTGAAAGAAGAGGTGTTAAGTTACCTTCGTTACGCGGTGGGAGAGTTATATGACTCGGGTATAAAGAATATGGTACACTGCACACAAAAATGCACCAATCGCAAAGGCGATTATGTAAAAAAAATAGGAAAAGGTCTAAACTTTCTAAAAATGTATAATTTAAAAGCAAATAAACTTGTTTTTCATTGTGAAATATCATTAGGAACCTTATTTTATGGACAACCCTCATAGTTCCATTTCTGTCATGGATTGAGATAAGTTACATGTTTTCTCTTGCTGTCATCATTTACCAGTGGTAGTGTGTTTCTTCCAGTTCAAGAAGATGATTTTGTACCTGCTCATTGCATTTTCAGTGAATTCAAGAAAATGTGTCTGGACTTGATGTACAGTTTCTGTTTATCAGATTTTCTGTTGTTTAGAAGTGGTATAAATATGTTTCTCTTGGTTAAAGTTCAACTTAAGATTCTTGCCTGTTAAAATCCCAATTAAGCCACTTGGACTTCTGTCAGTGCTCACATAAATGGCAAGTGTACCACTGTTAAGGATTACATGGAATGAAGATAACTACCAAGAAGAGTCAACTTATTAGGTATACAGATAAAAAATTAATGGTTAATTATGATTGTAGGGTGGGGTCTGAATTGCTTGTTGAAATCTTGAAGTGTAAATATCTTGGCATTATGTTTGATAACAAACTCAGTTGGGCACAGCACATTGGGCAAGTGGTAGGGGAAGGTTACAAAATCCTTCGTTTACTGGGGAGATTGTGCTAATGTTATTACTACCTGTAGATTACTATATATACTCTTCTTGAAGACATTATGCAAAGAAATAATAATGATTGAATGTGAGTTTTACTGTTGCCAGAAACATATATTGGGCTTGGATGGCAGTCACAAATGCCCTTTGAGACCCATTTACTGTATGCAGCCTATCAATTTCTCCTGAGCACTATATTCCAACAATTGAATATTCTAGTAATGATATAAGATTTACACCCATTTAAACTCTAGAACTAAAGTTTACAAAGTAGGGTGCAGTTGCACATGTATTATTCCAGGTGAAAAGAAGTCATGTAGCATTATCAAACATTCTGATGGCTGAGTGGTTAAGGTGTTTGGCTGAAGATTGAAAGGTCCCCGGTTCGAATCCCTGTCTTTTCACAGATTTTTGAAGGCCTTTAACCTTACCTTAACCTCTGGCACAGCTTACTGTGTAGCGTCAAGTATGCCAGAATGGTTCCATGGTTTGGATTCCATGTTAAACTGTAGGTTCCCCTGTACTTGGTAGGTTTACTTGGTTAGGTTGAGGTAGCGACAACAGTGACGCATGTGCGGTGAATCGAAAACTCTATTAATTGACAGCCAGGCCTTTCATGGATATTTTGCCTGATAATGTATATGCATTATTTATTTATTATTAAGCATTTAGGTCTTGATGATGACAGTTCAGGTGTTTTATGTTTATACTAATTTTATGCCTACTACCTTTCTCAAACCGACCGTTCAGCCGTGGAGCAGCTCCTTCCAGCGGGCGAGGAGGGATGAGGTTCTCCTTACTCGCCTCCGTATAGGGCACTGTCCTCTGACTCATGGTTTCCTTCTCCGCCGAGAGGACCCTCCGGAATGTGATGCTTGTGGCGTACCTCTGACGGTGCGCCACATTTTAACTGACTGTGTAAAGTTTTTAAACATAAGGGCAGACGTTGGCCTAGCAAACGATCTGCCCGTAATTTTAAATAATGACAATGTGGTGAAGGTTTTAAAATTTTGTAATATGGCCGGTCTTATCCCAAAAATTTTGGGTAGATCGGCCTAGTTTTAAGAATGGTTTGGTGGTCCGTCTACAACCACCAATCCGTGTACTGACTTATTCAGTTTTTAAATTTTGTTACTTGTTTTTTAAGATTATTTTACTACTGGATGGCCCCTTTACAGCCATTTAGACTGTATTCTTAGTGTTTGTGTAAGCTGGTTGGCCCTTTACAGCCAACCAGCCAGTGTTATTAGATAGTCTACTTATTTTACAGTAATTGTTTCAATGTTTTACTCAAACCTGCTGTCTACATGGCCGACCTTTTTACAGTCGGCCATGTAGGCGGTATTTTAGTCAGTGTTTTCGTATTTTATTATGCTGTCTGTGTGGCCAACCCCTCTACAGTCGGCCATGCAGACGGTAGCTAATTTTATCCCACATTGTCATTCTGTGTTTGAGTTAGGGCGCTAATGACCAAGTCGTCGACGTGCCCTAAAGCACCAAAAACAACACAACAACAACTACTACCTTTTTTCCTTATGCTTGTTAATTGTTACTTAGGAACAAAGATGTCTTTGAGTTTAACCATTTCAAGGAAAAGAAGGCTATCACCTACCCTAGCAGAAGGCTCAACAACATAGGAATACAGAAAACAATGCAAAACTAATTTTTATCCAAGGCCCTTCTTCAGCAAGTAGAGTGACATTACTGCAGTGACTTTTGTATGTTTTTCCTGTTTCTGCCTACCAAGTCTGGTGGGTAAGTGGTAATGCTCTGTACCTGTATTTTGGAGGATGCTTGTTCAAGTACTCATCTTACCATTCAGATTTCGGTTTCCCATGGCTTCCCAAAATTAGTTCAGATAAATGCCAGGATGGTTCCATCAGGAAGGCCAAACCAAATTCCTTCCAATTCCTTGACTCTAGCTAGTCCTTTCAGACCATTAATAACAAAAGCTAAAGATTCTCATATCCTACATTTTCTGCAACTTCTGATTTGGTAAGTAATGGCCACTATTCTTAAGATTGTTAAGCTTTGATAATTGATTTTTATGCCCTCATTATTGATTTTCATTCCAAATTTCCATTTGACCCACCTAATCATTTAACAAATGTTTCGTTAAAACATTTTTAAACAGAAAATCACTGGTCATACTTGATGGCAGAATAATGAAACATGTACAAACACGAGAAATTTTCAAATTCAATGAAATATTTTACTTATCATTATTTTTCAGAAAAGGCTGTTATCAAGTATAAACATGTTGGAGATGGAATCTTAGAATTTCATGAAACAGAAGTTCCACCATCATTTCAAGGGAAAGGTGTAGCAAAGTTATTAGCAGAGGTATTGTATTCCGTTTTTGGCTCACTGGTTTTCTGAACCTATGCTTGTAGGAAAGAGATAAGATAAATTTATTTTTGCTGTTTGCCATCATTAGCATTGGCTTGGTGGAGTATTATGACGTACTTCATATTGCATCTTTAAACATTTTGTAGCAGTAAATAAAATTTTCTCGAGTTTTAGTAGTACTTGTTCTTAAAGCAGATAAGTTTGACCTTGGTGGTAGGCAAGTTGATAGAGCATGGTGGGTGAGTGCTTAACTCTGTGGCCACATATTCGGGAGGTCGCTGGTTCAAATCCCCATCTGGGAATCGAGATTTGGGTTTTCCATATTTCCCCAAATCATTTTAATTTAATTGTAATGGAGCAAAGGCTCCAGTGGCAATTTCCTTACACCCCCATCTCCCCCCTATCCTGCACCCACCTACATTTGCCCTCTACAAATTTTATCTTTAAATTCTTTCAATGTTTTCGGTAAATTATTCATCATTTCTCTTGGTAACTCATTTAAATCCCTGCCACCCTTACCTAAAAAAGAGAATCTTCCCACTCCCTTGGCCCTGAAATTGAGTGCCAGCTTGTGGTCATGGTCATCTTTTCCCTTCCATGCACTACTTTTCATATCTATTGCAATATCTTTCCATGCCTCATCGCCAGTATATGCCCTGTACACTCCCATGACCCTCCTCATCCTCCTCCTGTCATGCAATGAATCACATTCCAGCTCCTGTATCATATCCATTCTGCGATAATTTCCAGAAACAAATCTAGCAGCCCTTTTTTGCACCCTCTCCAATTCCTGTATTTAATACCCAAAATGAGGGTCCCATACTACACCACTATATTCGAGCAATGGTGTGACAAAAGTTTTGTAACCCAATTCCTTTATTTTTCTCGTACATCCCCTCACCACTCTCTTCAACAAGTGCAGAATTTTGAAACCTTTTCCTACCACCTTTCCAATGTGTCCTGCCCAGTTAAGCTTGTTATCAAATATAATGCCAAGATATTTACATTTCAAGTCTTCAGATTGCAATTATTTCCCCACCTTATATTGATAATTAACCTTTTGTTTTTTATTTGTGTATCTAATAAGCTGACTCTTCTTTGCATTTATCTTTATCCAATGTTTATCAACCCAATTAGATATCTTGTCCAGATCACCCTGCAACTGTTTACAATCCTCTATCGTTTTGATTCTTTTATATAGCATTATGTCATCTGCAAACAAACTAATTTCAGATTGTTAATAATCAACACAATTATTCAATAGAATAATGAATAGCAATGGTCCCCATACACTACCCTGTGGCACTCCCATTTTTACTTCACTTCTTTTGATACTACATTTCATACCCTAACTATCTGTTTTCAACATTTTAAAAATTCTTCTACCCAGCAAATCACTTTCTCATCTACTCCAATAGTATTTACCTTATTTACTACCATTTTATGGCTTACTCTGTCAAACGCCTTTGACAGATCTGGTGCTACACTATCATTTTTGCCTCCCTTGTCCATTTCTTCTGAAATATCTAGCATATATTCCACCAACTGAGATTTGCATGAATATCCTTGCTTGAACCCATGTTGCCTGCTTGAAAACCACTTACGTTCCTCACATATATTTCTGATGTGGTTGCATATCAATCTTTCCATTAATTTACCTACCACTGATGTCAAACTGATTGGCCTGTAATTCTAAACTCTATTTCTCACCCCTCCTTTATGTACCGGTACTACTATTGCACTTTTCCAGCCCTGTGGTAAGCAGCAAGTATCCAGACTCAATTTAAATAATATTTCAAGATAAGGTACAATGTCACATCCGGCTATCTTTAAGATATCTGTAGTAATATTATCTACACCAGCCCCTTTAATAATTGCAGTCGAATGCCGGGATGTGTCCTTCTAAAGGCCTTGGCCAAATTCCTTACTGTTCCTTGTCCCCAATCCCATCTTACCTCTAATGACCTCGGCGTCGACAAGATGTAAAAAAAATAAGTAAAAAAGCTTCATATAAAACTACATCAGGAAAGAAAGTGGGTTAGGAGAGCTTTTCATATAATTATCAGTTATTCAGCTATGTGGAAGATATTTGATAGTCTGACACTGGAGCTCTTCAAGGCATTGTCATTAAAGCATATGGTAGAACAGATTATTGCTTGCTGGGTTGAAAAATTCATAAGAATTAAGAACCATAGATTTAACATATAAAATACAGAGTTCTACAGAGTCCATTCCTGTTCATTATTTTAGTGATCTGTTGTTTATAGAAAAATCTTAGGTGGTCTCCATTTGTGATACAATAGGATTACAGGAAGAGGGCATCGCGAACAATTGCAAAGGTATATAGACATGAACAATATTTAGAATAAGATGAATCATTTTCTAGATACTCCCAAAACCTGCCACAAGCCTTTTTTCTGTCTTTTACACTTCTCCCACCCTCCCATGGTACAAAAATGAATCTTCCGTCACATAATACTCCCATCCTGTTCTTCTCTCCATGTGCCAAGTCTGTTAATCAAATCCTTCATGGTGGTCATGACTTACTTCATTCCTTACGTAAAGTGCCCATCTCTCTCCCCAAAATTCGTCCTACTGCTCCAAACACATGCCTCAGCAGACATCTCAAGAACATATTGATTCACAAATACCAAAATACCAAATGGATTTTTCCCTTGCAATAGACCTTGCTGCAAAACTTTCATCATACATTCAGTCACTACTGCCTATTCCAATTATACCATGATGAAACTTTTTGTATTATTTACCAAGTGGCTTGTACAACTACATATCTCATTTACCAACTTACTTGCTTCCACTACACCAGTTCATATGTAGGCCTCACCACTACCTATCTGTCAGTCAGAATGAATGACCATCAGAAACCTTGACTACTCAGTAGCAGTCCATGCCTTGTCCCATGACTCTTAACAAGCTCAACAACTGTCTTACAGTGAGAGCTGCCAGAATCTTTCCAGACAGCACAGCTGCTTCTGAATTCACACCAGGCTCTACCATTAAGTCTATTACTTATTATTAATAATAAGTAAGGTTAGGGAAAATAACCCATAACTTCACTTATCACATATGTAGGCATTAGGGTAGGGTAAACACAAAACACAAACACACTTTACAATATTTTGGTGAACACCCTTCCTCATGATAGAGGCAAGAGGTGTTTACATTCAGACCTACCGATTCATGTGGTAGGTCTGAAAGTGCACTAATCTTTCCTTTGGCCAGATGTCTTTTGTTATTGTTAATCAATTATTATTAACTTTAATTGCGATGGAGCCAACACACTGGTGGCAATTGCCCTATTCATCTAAAAAAAAAAAAAAAAAAACCACACACACACAAGAGAAGTGCAATATTTCTGTCTACAGCCTTATACATGCAGAAGTGAGACACCAGGCGGAGTCTGATGTGTTCACATCAGAATCTGCCTGGTGTCTCACTTCTGCACGTATCAGGCTGTAGGTCGAAATATTTTGCTTCTCTTGTTTTTTTTGTGTTCATCGTCCCAGCTTAGTTTTACTGCCTTAAAGCATTTTCCTGCTCATTGTTGTTATATATATATATATATATATATAATATATATATATAAACTATGTTGTTAGGTAACAATGAAAGGAAAGAAATGCTGCGAGGCAATATTTACATGGAAAAGAGAGGGAAAAAACACCCAACACTCACCAAAGTTCTATTAGTGGCTGCGTTGAACGCAAGTCTTGTGCTAGCCCAGCCACCTACATCTAACTTGAAAAAGGGTTTTTCACCCAAAATATTGTATTTTTTATTTGTTTGTGTGTTGTTTTGTGTTATTACTGCCCTCCTCCCTTCAACTTTGGTGAGTGTGTTTGTTTCCCTTTCTTTTCCATGTATATATACTATTTTGTTATTATTTTGTAGCCATTTGAGAGTGAGAGTGTGTTACGCCGATTTGCGGCACTGATTCAAGAATTACCAATTCTTTCCACTATGGAAATTTCTCGTCATGTATGTGCATCAAAGGACTACAAGGTCAATATTGTTACCTTTTGTGATGCAAGTATGAATGGTTATGGTTCGGTGATATATTTACACACTACCGATGCAGCTGGCATATCTGTGCTGTTATGTGCTAAGTCCAAGGTTTCACCTACCAAAATAACAACACTTGCGTGTCTCGAGTTATGTGCCACGCTTCTGATGTCAAAGTTAAGTAAATTAGTTTATGAAACTTATCCAGATCGAGCCCATATAGTAGGCACCTATGCCTTTTCAGACTCCACTGTAGCCTTCTCTTGGATTCATTCTTCCCCGTAGCATTGATCTGTTTTTTTGTGAGCAATAGGGTCTCTCAATGTCAAGAGAACCTTGCTCCTCAGAACATCTTTAATGTTGCGGGAGTTGACAGTCCAAGTGATTGCCTCTCTTGAGATATGTTACAATCACAATTAGTTTCTCACAGCTTGCGGTGGAATAGACCATCTTGGATGCATCGTCCCACTTGTGAATGACCCATTAAAACATTCTCTCTGGGTGATAGTAAGGAATTACCGGAACACAAGACGAATATTTTCACGACTAATACTACTCAGCCTGAATCTTCGATGCAGTATGGTTTATCTCAACGGTTGTCGTCTTGGGACAAATTATTGAGAATTGTAATTTACATTTTTGGATTTATAAAGAAGATTTTTCCCTTCTGGTGGAGTAAAGAATTTGTTCTTTGCTGAAAGGTCTATAATTTGTGCAGTAGAAGATGTGCACTTTACAGTAGATATAGCTCTTCTGAAAAAGAGTAACTTGCCTTTGAAGAAGCTGCAAAAATTGTTAGTCTTTCTTGATGAAGATGGTATTTTAAGAATTGGTGGACGACTGTCTAAGTTGGACTTACCCTTCGAAGCTAAGCATCCAGCTCTATTTCCCAAGCATGACCATGTTGTGCATCTTATTATCAGACATTACCATGTTTTGAATTTCCATGCAGGGGCTGTTCTGTTAATACCTATTTTGTGCCAGTGCTACTGGATTTTAGCTGTGGGGATTGTTGTTCGGTCCATGGTGCGTACATGTAATTTTTGTTTTATAGTCAACCCTACTCATCTTACTTCAAAAATGACAGATTTGCCTCCCTGTCGCATACAGGAAGCTAAGGCTCTCGTTCATAATGGAGTAGATTACGCTGGTACAATTCGTATAACCCTTACATGACATTGTGGTCAACATTCTCAAAAGGCTTACATTTGTCTTTTTGTGTGCCTAGTTACGAAGGTTATACATATAGAGCCATATTTAAGTGTTTTATTGCAGGATGAGGACCGGTTTCTTGTCTATATTCAGACAATGGTACCAATTTTGTAGGTGTCAAGGCTGAGTTAGAGGAGTTGAACAAAGCTTTAAAACCTGAATTGAGTAGTTGCCGTATTGAGTGGAAAATGATCCCTCCACATGCTCTGCATTTCGGAGCATTGTGGGAGTCTAATATAAAGAGTTTGAAGACCCATTTATTTAGGGTGATTGGAAATAAATTCCTCACTTATGAAGAAACAATTCTAGCTGATAAACGAATGCAATTTTTCTCAGCATTGTTTATTTATAAACGTTTCTCGGTAAACAAACCGAGTAATATTATTACTGATACACAATATTTTGGCAACATAAATCTCCATCCTCATCTTCAGGAGCAGTTGTAAGCCTTGAAGTTTGCTTGAGCATGTTGTAAAAAAAAAAAAAAAAAAAAAATCTAGTTGAAATCAAATGTGTTATGAATTTGCAACCTCTAAATGTAGTGTTGTTTGATCCATAGCCAGAAGTTATTACTCCTGCACATTTTTTGATGTTGACTCCCCACAATACTTACCAGTCACTGACATGTTCTATTTGAATCTGAACAAACGTAAAAAGTTGCTACATAAGATGATTCAGTCCTAGAAAAAGTGGCATCTTGAATATTTGCATACCCTGCAAGTTAGGCATAAATGGCTTACACCAGGTAACCCTGTCCAAGTTGGTACTGTTGTAATCGTGGGGCAGGATGATTTTACCCCCTTGATCTGGCCCTTAGGGGTGATTATTAAAACATACCCTGGTTTGGACAATATCACTCGGGTGGCGATGGTCAAGACACGATTCGACACTTTCAAGCGTCCAATGATTAAGTTTTATCCCATACCAACTCAATAATTTTTTTCATTCTTTTAATATAGCTAATTCATTAATATTAATTTAACTCAACGTCAACCCCTATCCACATTATTGTTTTTGTAAATGAGCAAGCTTAGTCTAATTTTTATATTTCAGCTTAGAATAACTCTTGTTTTTTTTTTTTTTTTTTTTTTTTTTTTTTTTTTTTTTTTTTTTTTTGAAAGTTCTAAGAACTTTCATGGAAAGCGAGGGGGGGGGGGAGCATGGTTGAGTTATTCTTATATCTTTTTCTGCTGGCCACTAGCATCTGGGCTTGCGGTGAATTGAGGCTCGGTTTGGCGTAAATGCTAATTTCCACCGGCCTGGGGCATAATTTGGGTTTGGGGCCAAAGATGGCACCATTATCCGATATTTGCATGCTTTGTTTTGCACTGAAGAATATATGTGTGTCTTCTTCTTTTTCGTGCAATTGTTACATTCTTGGGTCAGGATATGTTCGCTGGTCTGAACATTAGGCGAGTTAAGCCATATACTTTTTAATATTGGTGAGCTATGCCATAATTATGCAACATGTGATGAACAAATAGGTCTATGAGTGTAGAGATTACTATTTCGAGCCTTGCACATCATGTGGATTCGAGTGGGAAAAAGAGCTTGAGTAGGGTATCAACCTCTGCCACGTCCACTTCTGTGCTACTTTTACAGGTGAGTGAAACTCAGTTTTTATGTTACTATCAGCAGATTCGCTGCGTCAAGTTCGGGTGCTGCGGTCAGCAGACGGGAGAAAAAAAATCACTCATCCATTAATCACGATTAAGTTTCCTGCAGGGAGTCACTATTTACAGGTGACTTTCCAAATATATTATCCACCACCATCCTCTGATAGAGCATCATTATGTATTGTGCCTGTAAACTAGTAATGAGAAACTACCACAAATTTCTTGATTTTTTTTATGTTATAATTTTGCTTTTTATGTAGCTTGATTGCCTTATATATTGAGTTGTATACTTTGCTGTAAACTCTCACATTTCCAAACTCCTGAACTCGTGTTATCATGAGGTAGATAGCTAATTATCGGATGTTTGTGATGTTATTCTCAAGTGCCAGAGAGAATTCCACATTTGGTTACATAACAGATTTCATTTCATTGCAGGCTGCATTTGAATATGTCAGGACCAACGATTTGAAGATGAGATTAACTTGTGAATATTTGCAGAAGGTGGTGGAAAAATTTGAAGATTACAAACAGTTTCTTGATAAGTGACTGTTTTGGAAGGAGGATATTTCTTTGTTGTTCCTTATTTTAAAGTGTTATTACTTGTATCTGTAAGTTTTATGGAATAAAATTGACTAATTTTTGATGTTGTGGATTGATTCTAAATAAAATAATTCTACTTCGTACACAGTTGAACTGCAATTATTCTAAAACTGTAGTGTAATATAGCAGCCCTTTAACAGGGTTTGGTTGTTGTCATTTATTTTTCAGAAGTTTGCTAAAAACTTACAAATGAGCAAAAAAAAAAAAAAAAAAAAAAAAAAAAAAAAAAAAAAACTCTAATTGAGAGAGAAACTATTTAAAAGAGACTGAACTAATACCCACATATTAAGTTATTGATTAGAAAATAAAATAAAGAATGAGAAAGGACAGATAGACAAACTGGAAGTTGAGAAAGATGCTGGGGAAGATACTGGAACCCATGAAACTAAAAGTCAAATACAATTGATGACCCAACCAGGACATATCTCAAGAATAAATAACACCTTAATAACCAACCGGATAAATAACCTGGATAAATAAAGGTACTGTGGCTGACAGAAAGGTATGCAGAAACTAGGAATACCAGAAAATGACACCAGAGACCAACCACTGATCAGAAAGATTAAACCACATAAGTGGTTCCAGCACATACCACCGTGAGACAAGAATGACATCCTCTAGACAAAGGAACAATAAAGTCAGAAAATCCAAACATAGGGATCTCTGTATGTGAAACTGTTGAAAGAAGATTAAGAATTAAAAAATCAACCATCACTTAATATAGATCATGGCAGATACACTAAACATGAAACAATGACAAAGATTTTGGGCTAGAACTATTCATCAACATTAGAACAAGATGGTATAAATAGCTTCATGAGGTTATGGTTGTGTCAAAATGCATACGTCGTGAAGATATTTATACCAGTTTGGCGGCTGTAAAAATGGCAGAATTTTGTATTATTAGAACAAGATGTTTACCACGTGGAAAATAAAAATCAACTGACATCAGTTTTGTAATTATTCCTAGCTTATGTTTCTGTGCCAGCATTGTTACAACTATTGACAATAGATTTCACTTTTTTTTTAACAGACAAAAGGTTTCAACTAACAAAAATATTGTTCCGAAATCTCACTGTGTTTGTCTGTTAGTGATATCCTAATATGTGATAACTTTCATGCCTCCACACATGAGAAGATTGTTTTCAGCTATTCTAAAAATTTCCATGAACAGGAATTTTTAATTTGTTGCAATTTTGACAACTCATTTGATTGGTAAGTAGAGAGGGTGACCTACTCATTAGCTTCTAAATTTCTCTATTAATAAAAATAATATGTACTTCAGTATCAAATGTTTCTATATGCTGGTTCAAGTTTTCATTTGACATTCTTAAATGTTTTAAAATGTCATTTGACTGTTAATTAAACTGGATTTATTTAGAAACTGAAGTGGTGCCATTGCTTTGAGATATTGAAGGTTTATAGTTGTGTCATACTTGTAGATTCTGTTATTTTCTGCTGTGTAGATTTGATGTGAATCAATGAACAACTGACAACTTATTGCTTAACTGGTTGTTGCCTGAAACTCCTTTTATGTATACTGTTGATATATGGATTAAATGATTCTTGTCACAGTCAACACATTGCCAGCTAAAAGAAAACTCAGTCCTTCTGAATAATACAATGCCATTCATGGCATAACAATAAGCCTTATGAGCTACACATTAAAACTCTTTCTGAAGGTTATTCACCGAAGCTCTGTGATGAATATGAATCACCTACACAGTTCGGATTCAGAAATGCAGTTTGTAATAGGTTGGAAGAGATGAGGGAGGGGGGATTTTATAATTTTAATTTTCATATATAAAATTAATAAATCAATTATTAATTATTGATTGGCAAGCATCATCATACTTCATACGCCGGGCCGTTATGGACACCTGACATATAAAATAAACTTAATAAGTTCAATGGGCTGCTACACCGCTAGGCACATTTACATTTAATATTAATATAAATTAATGCAATGTCAAGCAAGCCTAGACGTTACAATTGGCCGATCTACTCAAGCAAACAATTATATGAACTTTACTTTACTTGCAAATACTCTGACGAAGTTACATTTAGTGAGCGGGAACAAATGTTCGCAATACGCTACTACAAGAAAACAATCATCAATCAAAGAGAATACATGAGATAAACATGAATCTCGGGCACCATCAAATAACAATTAGAAAGCAAGGAACTCGCGAAATGCAAAGATTCCATTAATGTTCAATAAAATGCCGGCTAGCTCAGGGTCAAAATTAGCTCAAAGAACACAAGTCTCTTGCTCAAGTCGCTTACGGGTCTATTCGCAGTCTCACAAGAACTCAACGATACCAGACCTGGCGTTAACACTTTACCTAGTGTAGGCAGCAACACTGAAGTTCGTCACGCTATCAGCTCAGCGTGACAAAATTGATCACCAGCCAGTGATCACAGGCAGATCTCTGTGCCGATCAAGCCTAACAGTTCTGGCCTGGCAATAAGTCAGCTCGACCCTCTCTCTGCCCGTGGTCTGGGCAGAAGTCAGAATCGACCGCACTGGATCGCGGTCTGACCAGAAGACTCGACTTGTCTCGCCCGTGGTCCGGGCAGAAGTAACTTCCTTCTCTCCGGAAGGTGATGGCGTCCCTCTCCCGCGCAGGGAACATGGCGGGCAGAAAGAAATACACCCTGTATTCACATGTGAAGACCCCTACCGATGATTTCATAGGCAGGTTGGAAATCACGTGGTATCGATGCACACTCAGATTCGCGGCTTTTTCGCTAGCGTCCCTCTTCGCGTCCATGCTTGTTGACGCGGAAGGGGGGGAAGGTTGACCTTCACCTGTTTGCTGCAAGAACCGTTTGAGGTGACTGACTGCCTTGGGGTGGCGACAGCCAGGCGGGCTATTGTCCGACCACTTCCTGTAGCTCGATATACGACCCCTTCGCTTCAAACAAACTCCTATGCTCACACATTTTCTGAGCTTTTTCAAAGGAAATACCCTTGCATATTCATACAATTTTGGGCTGCCGAGATCAATATAAATTAATTTTAATCTGAATAAATTAAAATAAATCACAATTTAATAAAATAAAAAATTGTATCGTGGCGTGATAACGTTCACGTTACAATATACGGCCAACTACGGGAAAATAAAATTATTACAATAATTATTTAAGCCATTTTAACTCCCTTCCACTATAACCAGTAATCGATATTTTTACATATACAGGGACCCACAATGCTATGATTCTTGCCACAGATACTAAACTGAACGACCGTCCATGACCTTGGACTGTTTTACAACATGTGGACAACCATACATGATTTCTTCCTGCCTTTTCATATTAACTTATCGATTAAAGATTCTTATCTTAAACAACATAGTAAAACATGAAATAAAAAAAAAATTGACAAACACAAAATTATTTACATGTGAATGAAATATTTCTTTGCCTAATTATTTCGCAAGTTCTGCTCATGTCGGAGTCCTGTTACCTTTTATGAAACTCCAAGAACTAAAGCAAAAAAAATTGAAACCGCGGAAAACTGGAATGATGTTGCATTTCTAGACCGGATTGTGCCATCCTCCTACTTAAGAATGCACCAAGATCATCGTTATAATTACCCAAACATAAAGTAAAAGAAACCGCCATTGACTTTTAATTAAAACATCTCCATTCAAATTATTTCCCTGAAGATTCTACTGAGGGTCTTATGATTCCATTCAAACACCCGGGCCATATGCCATCCCGTATAACAGTGAGTTTCTGAGTATGTGTCTCACGCAATAAGTGTATTCTACACAATGCAAAGCGTCAGTAAGTGATTTTCTTTACATATCCCTTTTTTTGTCAGCCGTTTAGCTGCAAATTTGAAAGGCTTTGTGGCGGTAATACAGGTGATGTACGAGCCCATCGGTGGGAACCTTATAGGAACATTTTACTCCCATTGCCGAAATGGTGCAATCATACATCTGACTTGTGTCCTGACCTATTATGATAGTGACAGCGACAAATTAAATATCCGCCTTCTTTTTCGCAAACCAACAGCAATCCTAGACTGCACGTTGAGGAATATATCTCTTTCAAACTTCATCTTTCCGACGCCACATCATTTCAAAACAACATTTTAAACCCTCCTTGCTTCTGGAGTGGTCAGACAAATATTTTCGTCCACGTTATACCGTTATAATCCCTAGGACCGGGCATTGTACACTTTCGCTCTTCTCTGTTCTGGGGGCGGCTCCCTTCTACCTGAGTTTAGATAAGAATCTACACCGCAACCTAGTCGCAGGCACTCAGCTGTAGTAACTGTTTAGCGGTCGTTATCCTTAGACTAATGTCAACAACACTTGCTCTCCACAAGGCTTCTTACAAAATGTATACTATTTCGCTAATTCAACAATTCGTATTAACACAAAAAAAATTTAATCCTAACATATTTGTACAGAATGGTAGGGTTTTAGGCTCCGTGCATTATAAGTGCTGCGAGGGCTCAGATCGGGTATTTTCCGCATTCTGTGGTACCGGATGGTCCTCAAGTTGCTCCCCCGCGTTCTGATTTTCAAATACTATGGCATTTGTGGAGTGCTTTCCCCATTGATGCGCCCCTTTATTCTCATTACGACCCCTGTCCTTCCATTGGTTACCACCTTCATTTCGAAACTGTGGTTTATAGTTATTATAATAACTGGAATTTTTACTATTATAACTCCCCCGATTACCATGTTCTTTCCCATCTTGTTGGCCTTTTATCTGGCCACTACTTTCGCCCTTTGACTTCTGTTCTTGACTCGCTTTATGCCCTATTGAATCAAGATTTTTCAGAGTCTCTCCAAAAATTGCGAGATAGTGGTTATGATAACCGGATTAATGTGCGCCTGCACTTGCGGGGGAAAAATGCGTCGTTACGGCCGTAATAAACTCCGTTTCTGACATGGGTTGGTCCAAGTACCGTGACAAAACAACCAATCTTTCCACATAAGCCCCCATGGAATCATTTGTTTTAGGTTCGTAACGGCCTTGGTACATTTTCATGCGGGTTTGACTTTGGTGTTTGTGTGACCAGAAAGTTCTGAGAAACAACTCTCTAAAGTCCGCGTACGACATATCTAGGTTACAGGAAACATCGTACCAGTAACGATCGGGCTCAAGCATAGCTTGCCGGATAATCAATAATTTTAAGTTGTCTGGCACAGCTTTTATCTTGAAATAAATTTCTAACTCCGACAAAAATGCTTTCGGGTTAGTATCTTTATAAGAACAAAACTTGGGAAGTTTAAATCAATGTGTATATTATTATCTTGTCCTGTGTGAGTGTGTTGTGTAGGAGGGGAACTTTTTAAAGTATTCACGTCACCCTCAACTTGACGATATTTCAACAATAGTTCCTCCCGAAGTTTGTCTTGTGCTCCCTTTAATTGATTACTGTCCTCTCTCAAACTAGTAACCGAGGTAGCGACTTTATCAACTTTAGCACTGACTTGAGAGACTTTCCCCTCCATTTCGTCTCGTACCTCATGCATGTAGCTAGACAATTGTCCATTTGTTTCCCTACTTTCAATCTCCAAATGGGTTATCGCAGATTGTACATTGGCAATGGTTGTATTGGAAATTTCATTTTCCTTTTCCAATTTTTCGCACCTAGCTATTGTTTGCTCAGATTTTTCAGCCAAATCAACGATTTTCGTTCTTACATTTGCCTGAAAATCTGCTACCTCTTCACAGATTTTTGCATGAAAAGCAGAGAATTTCTGATCAAGGCTTATGCCAATTTGATCCTGTCTCTTTTCTAAAGCATCGATCCTACTGATGGTAGAATCCATTTTCTCAGATAGAATTTCGTGCCCTTTATTTAAATCTGCCTTTAAATCTGCCCTTAGATTTTCTTGCCCTTTGTTTAAATCTGCCCTTAGATTTTCTTGTTCCTTTTTGAAATCTGCTTTTAGTATCTGCCCTTAGGATTTCCTTGTTCCTTTCTGAGACTTCTTGTCCCTTTATCAACTCAGCCATCATAACTTGGACCCAAGGAGGTATTTCTGGTTGATTTTGATTTTCAACTGGATTTTGCAATGCGGGTGTGGCTTCCATTAATGGGAATGTACAACTTTCTACCACCGCGTCATTCTGAATGGGACTCTCTAACGCCATGTCAGCTGCAGCTATTGTAGAATGTGAACTGTATCCCGACATATCATTCTCAACATCTCTCCGATTATCGCTCATCTCGATATTCGAATTGCTCCCTTCCATATTTAAATTCAAATTACGTCCGGATCTCAAACGCATATGACTATTAAATGGCACAGGAAATTCCAATGAAGATTAAAAATTTTAGCAGGCAACGTGTTAAACTACAAACATCGCGATCTTTAATACAAGTCAAAATCTTAGAATTTTCACAAAACATAGGCACAAATCCCATCAAGAATATTGAGCATCAAACCATTCAAACAAAATGTGCAAGACCACATCACAACGTTGAATCATGCGACAACAAACCAACATGAGCAAAATATGCACCAATAAGTTCTTAATTGCTAACATGTTACACAGACAAAGCACTGGCTCGACATTATATGCGTTCACAATGAACTTTGCATATTGAAAAAAATTAATTTGCAATTGAAATTCTGAAACTGACTTAACATGAATCAGATTGCATTAAAATTTATCAAAAATTAATTTGCAATTGAAAGTCTGAAACTGATTTAACATGAATCAGATTGCATAAAAATTATCATTTTGCAAAAGAAATTCATCACTCAGATTGAATTTAACTTTACATAAGCAATGACAAAGTATTAATTTACTTTCTATGCTACAAAAATAAATGCCTAAGGTCATGAACTTGGTTCTTTTGAGACTTTGAACATTTGATTGTTAATTAATTCCCCGGATTAATTAATTAATTGCCCCACGTTGTAAGCGCAATTGTAATGGGATGAGAGAGAAGGGGAGGGGGGATTTTATAATTTTAATTTTAGTAATAATAAAATTCTTAAAATTGAATTATTGATTGGCAAGCATCATACTTCATACGCCGGGTCGTTATGGACACCTGACATATAAAATAAATTTATTAAGTTCAATAGGCTGCTACACCGCTAGGCACATTTACATTTAATATTAATATAAATTAATGCAATGTCAAGCAAGCCTAGACGTTACAATTGGCCGATCTACTCAAGCAAACAATTATATGAACTTTACTTTACTTGCAAATACTCTGACGAAGTTACATTTAGTGAGCGGGAACAAATGTTCGCAATACGCTACTACAAGAAAACAATCATCAATCAAAGAGAATACATGAGATAAACATGAATCTCGGGCACCATCAAATAACAATTAGAAAAGCAAGGAACTCGCGAAATGCAAAGATTCCATTAATGTTCAATAAAATGCCGGCTAGCTCAGGGTCAAAATTAGCTCAAAGAACACAAGTCTCTTGCTCAAGTCGCTTACGGGTCTTTCGCAGTCTCACAAGAACTCAACGATACCAGACCTGGCGTTAACACTTTACCTAGTGTAGGCAGCAACACTGAAGTTCGTCACGCTATCAGCTCAGCGTGACAAAAATGATCACCAGCCAGTGATCACAGGCAGATCTCTGTGCCGATCAAGCCTAACAGTTCTGGCCTGGCAATAAGTCAGCTCGACCTCTCTCTGCCCGTGGTCTGGGCAGAAGTCAGAATCGACCGCACTGGATCGCGGTCTGACCAGAAGACTCGACTTGTCTCGCCCGTGGTCCGGGCAGAAGTCACAATCGACCGCACGGCACCGCGGTCTGACCAGAAGTAACTTCCTTCTCTCCGGAAGGTGATGGCGTCCCTCTCCCGCGCAGGAAACATGGCGGGCAGAAAGAAATACACCCTGTATTCACATGTGAAGACCCCTACCGATGATTTCATAGGCAGGTTGGAAATCACGTGGTATCGATGCACACTCAGATTCGCGGCTTTTCGCTAGCGTCCCTCTTCGCGTCCATGCTTGTTGACGCGGAGGGGGGGAAGGTTGACCTTCACCTGTTTGCTGCAAGAACCGTTTTGAGGTGACTGACTGGCCTTGGGGTGGCGACAGCCAGGCGGGCTATTGTCCGACCACTTCCTGTGGCTCCGATATACGACCCTTCGCTTCAAGCAAAATCCAATGCTCACACATTTTCTGAGTCTTTTCAAAGGAAATACCCTTGCATATTCATATAATTATATACAATTTTGGGCTGCCCGAGATCAATATAAATTAATTTTAATCTGAATAAATTAAAATAAATCACAATTTAATAAAAATAAAAATTGTATCGTGGCGTGAGAACGTCACGTTACAAAGTTAAAGTTAGTTTTTAGAAAATCTTGCTGCGTTTTTGAGACCATGAATGGCCAAAGAAGTGGAAGCGATGAGTGAAAAAGAAGATGTAGTTTATTACACACGAGACTATAGACTTTAGGGCAGATGATTAACTGCTACTTTCGAAACACTCATTTTATAACAATTCTTTTTTCTGACATCTTTTCGAGATTTGATGAGAGTATGATTGTATTTCTAACAACATCCGAAATGATAAGAGCTGTTATTTTCAAAATACCGTAAATCATTTTTTTTCACTCATCACTTCGTATCTGAGCTAAAGTATTTGAATGCAATAAATACGATACGTCCAGAATCTGGATTGATATTTATCACTTGTGTGTTTGGAAGTCATGTGTGATATATACAGTATTAGGCACGTTTTATGAACGCATGCTGCATGAAGCAGATGATACTTTAGTTACACCATGGAGGCAGGAGAACATTTTACGAGGGCAGAACCGAAGATTCTTTGTACAGGGAAATGTGTGCTCCTTCATCTTAGCCATGTCTAGTTACAACTTTCTTTGTTCTGAATGTTGCGAAATAGCTTATATTTTTCGAATAACCATCCACATTCCTGAACGTGTTGTTCCCGTATTAGATACGCATCCTTGCAAGGCTAGATCAACTATCACCTGTTGTGTTAATTGCTGTAGACTATGACATAAGGCATCTAATATCTCAAATTGTTCAACCATATCTGCCTGGAAATTTTGTTCATTAATGTGAATCTGTAGCAAACTTTACATGTTAAATGGTTGCCTCATATGCATATATGATTCACGGTAGCACATATTGGTACTTTATCCCAAAAGATTGGAAATTTGGTATTGGAAAACCCCTTCATACTTCTGCTTGTTCTGAGCTGAAACTCGAATATTGGGTGCGAAAAGTAATTGACATAAACATCACAGCTTTCGGTCCATTTTTACTACAAGTTGGCCAAAGAGCCAAAGAGAATTCTTCTGGGATTCAAAAAACTACCCCTAGTTCAATCACGGCGTCATATTTTTAACTGATAATTCTCGGCAAATCAGCATGTTGCACACTCACTTATTTCAAGACTTTTTACTCAACAGATACGAATATACCACAGACTTCAAGGGCGATTGTGGTCTACATTTTTGCCAACTGGTGTTGCTTACTGCCATCACAGCATTCCAAGCAGGCGACGGACACACACAGAAGTTGCACTGGTCGTTCCAGCGGGAAGCAGCAATTTAAAAGGCTGTCTGTAGGAAAATTCTAGGCACGCAGTGGGCTGCGGTACTCTCTGTTTGAAGTCCGCATCCTCAACGTAGGTAGTACGTTCAAGGAATCTGCACCATTCCGCCACCTCCCGGCATGGCACTATCTGTACTTTTTTCTTTTTCTGGTAGATATAATTTCAGCTTGCATATAGAATTGCTCAATTATCTCGACTCACTCTGTGTGTTAATCCATACTAATGACATTGCATAAGATTTGCCGCAAGAGGCGAATTGCACAATAATTAATATATCAAAGTCCCAGATGGCACTCGAACCAGCCTCACTGTCGGTAGAGTCTCAGCCAAGGGGACAGGAACATAACCTTTCAATTTACCGTAAAAGAGAGAATTCTGGACGGTAGTTCCAGGATTTAAATATCTTAGGAAAACCGTTTTAATCTCTTAGTTGTTACCTTATATGCTACTTGATTTTCTGCTGAGTAGCAGATGTTTCCTAAGTAAATACAGATTTCTGGCTGTCCTATGACCGAAAACTATGAAGAAGCAGGTCAGAATTAAAACTATTATATTCCTGTAGAAGGCGAGTAATGTTAGTACGGCCTTTGGGCACTGAATGTTTCGTATATTTATCAGACAGGAAGGAAATCGGCAGATATCGGATTACAGGAACTCAAGTAAAAAATTTAATAATGCCGTATATATGAGTCACATTTCAGATATAGACTTTAATGGGCTGGTAGAACATGCCGTAATTAAATTTTTCTCTATATAGTGCACGGTGGAAACATGGTTGGACGACATAATAGAGCACTTTCTACCATGTGTATAAAAGTGCCAACATTATTTACTTATTTATTCATTCCATTAGCAACTTGAGTTCGTCAGGCACTGCATCTTTTACGATTGTTGAGATGGCCGATATGTACGTACATAATGTTCGGATTTGGCAAACGATTTCAGTAAACTATATAAACCCAATGTCTAGCTTTTTAGGGCGGAATTTGATCCCTAGTTCTCCCTCTTGGCAGGTCGAAATGTTACAACTTTCCCTTGAAACTCACTGCTACTCTATGTGGTTCCACTCATAATCAGTACTATACGTTATAACATGCTGGCGGTAGGATTGTGCACTGTTTCAGCTATTTTTGACTTACACTATAAGATTGCAAACAAAATCTCTGCATTAAAAGGCGTTGTTCACTTGTGTCTTGTATGGTTCGAATGCATGTTAGGCAGATTTTTGTTATGGGACACA